>JBBPMK010000476.1:0-16279 GCA_038090295.1 Boletus semigastroideus | reverse complement strand
GGACGGTAAGTCACGAGTTCTTCGTCAGTGAAGCCGTTCGGTGGATGGGCTTCATTCATTTGATCGTGGACTCTCCAGATTCTTCCGAGCCTCGGCCCAGGAGTGAAGTCGGGTGAGAGGAAGGCGACGAGAGGGGAATCGGAGCGAGGAGCGTCGCTGAGGCGGCCTTGGGCAGGCGTTGAGGCAACATGCGGTAAGTAGAGTGCATACCTGCATTGTTGTGGGTTTCCTGGCAGCAGGAAGCCAAGAAAAAAGAAAGTCGCTTGGGAAGTCCTCCAGAGGCACAGAGTGGGAACTTGAAGAGATGGACTTGGTGAGAGCGACGGCAGCGAATATGACGAGCGTACGACTCAGAAAACGATGGGCTGTCGAGCAGTCAAATTTACGCAAAATTTACTGATTTACGGTAAATTTCTGGCCATGTCTTCACTTAGCTCACTTTACCCGCCATTTTCTCACTTTACGCAACTTTACACCTTGGTCAGGCTGATGGTACTCACGGACCGCAAACTCTCATTTCCTCTTCCTTCTTGCAACCCATGGCCATGTCATTCAAAGCATCTCCTGTGTTTTCTTTCCTTGTTTTCACCCACTAGCATGCCATTCACTCGCCGCTTGCCCTACCACCCCCATCTAGCCCAACACGACAACTTCCCGATCAGGTCATATTATGTAAGTCAACCCTCGTCCACACCGCCCCGCACCTTCTGGCACCCTCTCTACACAACAGCGGTAGTGTTCCTCAGGTAGGGGGTCTGTCCTTTGTACGCCAACCTTGTCGTCAATCCGTCTTACATATCTATCCAGCACCAAAATCTGTCCTTTAGCTGAATCTGGAGCAAGGGAAACAGAATGTGTTCATAGCAGTGCAGCTCAAAACTGCCGCAGTGTCATTCCGGGTCACTTCAAAGTATGTTGATGCTGCACCCATCATGTTCGAGTAAGCCACTCTTTTTTTCTTGCTGGCTGTTCACTTATGCCTTGGCAGTGATCTTCAGTGCCTCCTCAATGGCCAGACCACACAACTCACCCCCTGCACGGATGTTGTGCTGACATTAGTTCAACTCATCATGCACGAAGCCCCCAATCTGTAAGTCATCCCTTCATAACATCCTGGCTTGCTGATATTAACCATCGACTAGGAAAATATCCCAACGACATGAAGGCATTCTTTTGTTGAGCAGCTGGAAGTTGGCCTCTCAGAGGTGGCCTTGAGATTCTTCAGGGGATTCTACCAGTATGTTCAGTTTCTGCTGTTCAACGATGAACATCGATGCTGATTGGTGTGTATGCAGGATGCTCCAGGCATGTCCTGCGGCATCATGTGACCTGGACTCTGCATTCCAAATGTCCGCATGGCAACGTCAGACAGATGGAAGGACGTAGTCAAGCATTGGGTCAGCGGCGTGCCCAAGCTCGGATTGGAGACCCCCTTGAAGGACTGGCTGAAGGAGTGGCTCATGGGTGCAAACTGCTCCAAGTTTGCCATGAAACATTACAACCGTTCAGTCATTGCCAAGGAATTTCTGGATGTGTGAGCGCTGTCCTTCCCCTCCATCCAGCTCATGGCTGGAGCTCGGTCGACTGAACCACTCATGTCTGTCGTTCTCTTGCAGGCATGCCTCTAACAAGACCAGCTTCCTCGAAGCCTACCCCGAGGCCCAGCATGGAGTCACGTCGCTCCTCGGGGCCATCAGAGTCGTGCGGATCGCATGTGGTGACAGCGTCGGGCGCCCACACCCGAAGAAGAATCCACCGACCCAGTGGGCGAGGTCCGACTCACGGAACTCCAACTGAGTCCTGTCGTTCTTCGTGCTTGCCCTGGTCATGGTCAATGTCGCCATGACGGCACCGCTGACGTTGCCCTCGTCTCTCTTCACTCACTCACTCACTCTCTCACTCTCTCTCTCTCACTCTCTCTCATCTTTCTCTTACGTCTTTCTCTTACGTCTTTCTCTTACGTCTTTCTCTTACCCGTCCCTGTCCCCGTCTCGTCGCACTGGCATTGACAATACCGTTCTGTAGCATATTAGCCTCATTCCCCTCGTTCCTCCCATACATATATACCTCTCACCTTTCTGATCCCTCGCAGTATGTCGTAACGCGCGCGCACACGCACACACACACATCGTCCATAGTTTCACAAAGAAGAAGAAGAAGAAGGAAGAAAAAAATAATACCTTCATCTCATCATATATGTACGTCCAACGGACGAGCCGCGGTTCGCTGCCGTGGTGGTCGAATGTCTCACTCGTCGGTCTCTCGGTCCGTTTTCGTGGCTCCCCGTTCTCTCGCGCGCGCGCACGCCCGTCCTTTCCCTTTCGTCGTTCGACCGAACGACCGATCTCTCTCTCTCTCTCGCGCATTGCGCATTGACATCGACATTGAATTTGGGGCCCCGTCGTCGGCGGGAGCGAACAGCGAACGCGTGCCGGCGCCTCGCCCTCCTCGCCGTTTGCGTGCGTGCGTGCGCGCGCGCGCGGCGCTGGCGCAGCGCGCACGTTCTTCGCCCCCCCCTTCGCCCCCCTCGGGTTCGCCCGGATTTCGTCGCGATTCGCGCGCTGAGTCAGCGATCAGTCACCGCCACCGTAAATTTCTCGGACTAAGTATTATTTTATTTAAACGAATTTATATATTTTAACCCTTAGAAGGTTAATTCAGACTGTTCAGTTAAGGCAAAAAAAAAAAGATAAATAGACTATACCACAATACCACCTTATTGCTAAACTAACAGGCCGTGATGCGCCCAGGGGGGTTGCGTTGCTAACATTGGCAACAGTAACGAATAACGGGGGCACTCCTGTATGACGAAAAGTCTTGTTACCCTAACATTGACGAAATGGAGACTGACGAAATCGTCATGTGTCACCGCTGATTTATTCTTAATTTCGAATCAAAACTCCAGTTGGCCGTGTCACGCGTCACAAGGGCTGTCGAATCAATCGAAATGGTACAGTATTTTTGTATTTTTTTTCGGGTCTAAAGCAACTTGTGGTGCGTCGGTGGAACGCATCACCCGTACAGTTACGATCGGCGCGCGTCAGCGCACAAGAAAATATTGGGGAGCTGCCACGCGCACGGCTGGGCCCGCGGCGGTTGCCGGCGGTGACAATCTCCACGTGTGACATTAGTATCTCCCAACCAGCCTGGGCTCTCAATCCAGATCCTACTACTGGACTCCATGCAAGCCATACTGTACAACAACCGGAGCTGCTACAGAATCCAGGATTGGGCTGAACTTGTTGAGAATCACTGGGATGACAACAACTACTAATTCATTGTCACAAATGTTTTCCATTCCTTGTACTACATCTAGATACATGATCATGCTCCCTCTTTATTTGACGTCACACAGCTGATTCAACGAGTTGATGATTGCATGTTCTGTTATCATGTCTTTCCAAGCAGCAGCTTTGTACACGCTGTCCAAGAGACAATCTACCGTGAATACAAGCATGATCGTCATCAAGGAGATCCCTCCTTTCTTATGCAGGGATCCTACTTCATGGGATGTATTCCAACTGGCAGGACTGTAGCACAGAGGGCAGCACTTGCGATCACCACTCCATAATGTCGTCCAGGTACGTCACTTCTGTTCTCGTTGACAATGTGCTTTTTATTCAAGTTGATATATTCTATCCAGCCATACCCTTTTTTCACATCGTAACAGCTGCAAGCGCCATGACCCAGTTCGAAGCTTGAGATGTTGTACTTGAACCATTAAATTTCCAGATGGGAAGTCTAACGCAGCCTAGGGTGGTTGTCATTTGTTAACTTGTGACTCCGTGAATTTGAGATGTGTACATGCGCGAGTGCGCGGCTCGTGACTCGTCCTCAAACTCGGATGACCACAAAGATGGTTTTGTCCATACCAAGTTCAACTCCAATTAGCAACACACGCGGCCAACGAACCACGATATTTATTCAGGACGAGTGTCTCCAACACCGTTTTATACGTTCGCGTGATATCTCAGGCATCGTCGAACGCCCCGAACGCCTTCACGCAGTCAAGTTGGGGCTCGCTGCTGCAATCTCACACATCGAGTCCGCCGAATCTGCCATCAATGTCTGCAAGTCCGAAAACACGCCCGCCGCGGTCACGGACGAAGGAGATCTGGCAGCTGCCCTTGCACGCATGGCAATCACACCCGCCTCGAACCCGACGCCAAGTTCAGCTGTTCGTACCACCTCGGTGACCATACGAAACACCTCAGCGTCCATCTCCCTTCTCGACCATGCCGCTGTTAAATATGTCCACGGTGACATCGACGGCGACGTCTACCTAGAGAAACTCATCTCCTGGGCGCGCGACAGTCGAACAAATATCATGGAAAAAGGAACAGAGATACCAGAGGACATCCCACCGCTTGACCTGTACCGTCAGTCGCGCGCTCCTTTGCTTCCTGATTCTGTGTAGCTCACGCGTTTTGGTTGGTACCATTCTGGTGGTGCAGTCTGCCCTGGCTCCATCCACGCAATTCAAGGTGCCATCGGGGCTGTTTGCGAAGCAGTGGATGCAAGCATCATGGCTACGCACGGACCACAGTCGCGTTCGAACGGGCCGGATGATCCTTGCGCGCGGGCGTTTGTAGCAGTCAGACCACCGGGACATCACTGCGGGGAGGACACGCCTTCCGGGTTTTGCTTTATCAACAACGTTATGGTCGGTGCGGCGCACGGTATGTGTTCACTCGTAGAGGAATCCGTTCGTTATCTAATTCGACGCGCCTCCAGCACATTTGAACCACGGTGTACAGAGGATCGTCATTCTCGACATTGACTTGCATCACGGTATGTTCGTATCAATCACCCGCTGGCGTGTCCTCTTAGAGTCACATTCGTATATAGGCAATGGGTCACAGTCGCTCATATGGCAGATTAACGAGGAAACATATCAACAAACTTTGGTAGATTCTGAGTCGCCCCAGACTGTGACACTTGCTGGTAAACCAGGCCCTCGGATGTTTTATGGCTCCTTGCACGATATTCTATCCTTTCCCTGCGAGGTTTGTCATGTACCAAAGTACGATCCTTGACTGACCGAATCACAGGATGGTAGACGAGAGATGGTACAAGCAGCCTCCACTTCGATCCATGGCGCCCATGGACAATACATTGAAAACATACACCTTCAGAAATACAATTCCGAGGCTCAATTCTGGGCTGTTCTCTATCCGCGATATCTCACCCTCTTACAGCGCGCACGCGATTTTTTGGACGACACTGGTGGCCCAGGCGATGATGTTATTATATTGATAAGGTACGACCACGATGTCGAACGAACGCGTCCGTTTACCTATCACCTGTCACGTAGTTGTGGGTTTGATGCTGGCGAATACGAGCATTCATTCATGTCTCGGCACGACCGCAAGGTCCCTGTTGGCTTTTACCATCAATTTACGCGTGAGATGTGCAAGCTGGCCGACCAGTACGCCTGTGGCCGCGTGGTCAGTGTACTCGAAGGCGGGTACAGCGACCGCGCGCTGATTAGCGGCGCCATGGCCCACCTATGTGGACTCGTAGACCTTCCTGGCCAAGACGGTCTATCAGATGAGCGTTGGGTAGATGACACGTGGTGGAGCGAAGCAAACCTCGTCAAGGTGCGACCACGTCACCTTGGTGCATTCGTGTCTGCTCATCCCGTTTTTCCCAGCTCGAAAGGGCAGCCAAGCCGCGGAAATCAGCGTCTGCGCGTTGGGGCATGGACGAATGGCTCGCTCGTACCCTCACTCTGCTCCCAGTCTTGAATGGCGGTGGGGCAGATGTGAGCAGCTCGGGCAAGTCGTCCATGTCGGGTGCTAGCGCAGACGCGCGGGCACCGCCGACGTCCAAAGGTCTTCGAGAGCGCAAGAAGCCTGCCCTGGATGTTGGAGGTAGCACGTTACCAGACGCTGCCCACGCTCGCAAGCCAGTGAGTCGGAACGCGTCCCAGACCGTCAAGCCATCTGTGCAACGACGCACCAGCGCTGTTACCTCCACGAATGCGACGAACGTGTCTACGAGCAGATCGATGCCAGAAGTAGGTCGTGGAGAGAACAATGTGGACGAGCGGGAGAGAACGGAGAAGAAGAAGTTGCCGCGGGTTATTTTGCATGTTCGGCCACCTGATCCAGCTGGGTGAGCGTGATGTCAACGGCAAAGAGGTATCGCACGCAAATTGTCTGCAATCTCTTGCATTGCGATGGGTAAGTATTGCCGTTGGTGGTACATGGGAGGACGACTTTCGGGCAACCGCGTGTGTACATAGATCTTTTTCTGGGCTTGAAACGCCATTGACAGATGTATATGGATTATAGGTGAAATGTGACTTTGGTATGTCCTCATAGCAAGAACGTGGTGGCATGAAGGGAATGCACTATTGGTGAAATACCCCCAAAAATTTGTGTACCCTTTCTTTACGTTCTTGTGGCTACGCGATAGTCATGGAGGATCCGCTGACCGTGATGTTGGCCAGGACTTGGTTTCCTACCACCACGCAAATCCCGTGAGCCCCTTCGGGCATATAGTTGACAGCAACACCACCGAAGGCCACAGCATCCGTAAAGGTCACCTGGCTAATGTGATTAAAGTGCGCGTGTCATCATCGCTGCGATTATTTCCCGGATCGCGTTGGACAAGCCACCATGCATTCCTCTGACAAAGCTCAGTGGGGAAGTTCAGGTGCTGGATTTGGAACTGGTTTATTGAGAATTTTTCAAAAATGACTGCGGCAAACGTGGCGGAAAGTGTGTCGATACTAACCCGGACTTGATCTCCAAGGGAGATAGAAAATTTGGATGGGGAGGGGCTTGGGATGTCTGGGTCCCATTCAGAAAATGCTATGGACGACAACGATGAATAAGGTAAACTGTATATCCATCTTTCAGTCTCTTTACCTCGGTAGATTGTCTCGTTATCGCTCGAAAGCTCAATGGAGATTCCGGATTGAAGGTAGTTCGTGCAGTCCATGCCATCGAAACCGACACTGAGCGTAACGGTCGAACCATTTGGACTTGAGATAGCGGGGACGTTGAACGTGCCAGTGATATAGCTGAACGTCCTCTGTTGGAACAAAGCGGCAGGATGAGTTCATGCAAGGATACAATGGAGAGAATGCGGTGAGAACAGCGGAAATGATCGTGGAAGTGAGGATGAACGCTTGATGCAAATGCATAGCAAGACTGAAAGTCGTGGATAATCAACTAGAAGGCTAGTGTCGAACATTACTTTGAGCCTACAGGTCTCGTTTTTATAGGCCAGGTTGGGTGCTGCCATTTTAGCGCTTTGCTCCCCCGAGACACACAAGTGTTTCGTCCCTTCGTTTCTCATCGTGTTCGATACCGTCGCCAACGTTTTGTCCTCGAATCGACGCGTTCGTGCTTCCTCTGGCTCGACATACCGCGTTCGCGTTCGTTTTCATGGTATGTTTCATCGGGAAACAACCTAGATAGTAAGTCTTCAAGCAGGATACTTACTACAACTGATCCATTCAGCCTCAGGCACTGCGTCCGGGCTGTCCATGTCAGGCAATGTCAGGGTTTGGCAGCGGAGAGCGCAGGTGGAATTATACATGTCTCAGTGCAAAACGTGTAGGCGAATGTTATGTCACGTTGTGAACGCGCGTTCAAACGTACAAGTTCGTACGACGGTCTAGGACTCGATGTTTGCAGTCCAGACACGAACGCCTTCTTCAAGTTCACGCTCGCCCACAACGTGCAGCAGTCGTGGCTTGTCTAAACCTGGGCGCACGCCCGACAGGCCCGCGAATGTCTTTTCCAAGGTTGACGGGTTCGGCTTCGTGCGTCGCTTTCTGCTCAAGTTGGCATTGGCGTCCGTCAAGGCCCTCGTCTCGGACGACTGCCTGCCTTCGTTCCCATCTCCCTCTGCCTTGTCATCGGCCTGGCTCACAACGGCATCGCCCAATACCTCTTCCATTCCATTCCCACCCCCTTCAACAACGCGTTCACCTGGCACGACCCTCTCTTGCACCACCCTGCATTTCGTTCTCTCGTCGAATTGAACAGTCATATTGAATGCTTACCCCATTCCATAGGCTTCTCGCTCTCTCAGGGTATCTTGACGCTGAATGTGTGGCAGGAGGTAGTTGCTCCCGTACATCAACATCGGGCGCCAATTGTGTGCAATTTCTTGCATTGCGCCATACAAAAACGTTGGGCTTGTTCAGGCGTATGGTTGATATCAGCGGGACGTATGCCATGGCATTCGTAAAGGTCACTGGGGTGAAGTCATCAAGATGGCCCGCACTCGAGCTTTGCTCGACCAACCACCATACCACCCCGTGACAAAGCGGAATGGAAGAGTCCACATACTGGATATTGGGTGGCTTGGGAGTGGTGAGATTTTCATAAAATACTGCCGTGGTCGTGTTGGAAAGTGCATTGGCACTGATCCGGATTCATCCCCAGCGGAGACAGCAAAGTCGGAGGCGTCGGTAGCTTTCGAGTCCGAGCTCTTATGAAATGCTATGAATAACGACGATGAACGAGACAAACTGCAAATCCATTGCTTCAACCTCTTTACCTTGGTAAGATGTCTTGCCATTGTTCAAGAGATTAATGTTGATTCGGGACATAAAAAGCCCGTGCAGTTCCAGGAATCGAAACCGAATGTTCCGTGTTGGAACAAGGGGGCAGGATGAGTTTACGCAAGATACGGCGGAGAATAAACTCACGTTATCTCCATCCATAACATCGCCGCTCACTAAAGTGGAATGTCTCATTAGGCCCAATAGCGTAGATAAGCCTTGAAACAGGACATGCGTGTGGGGTGTCAAGCATGTCAAGGTCTGGCAGCAGTGATGATCTCTGCGGCAGTCTTTTTTTAATCCTAGCCTATATTCTGGGTTAGTCTCGTGACTCAACCTTCCCAGAACGGCATCAAGTTTGCACCAGTTTCGAATGGGACACCGTCGTGCGTACTACAAGGAGACATCCGTTTAGATTCCGCAACTGCAGTGAGTGTGATGACAGCGCACATATCACTGGATTGCGTCAGGGTTTGGCCAGGAAGAAAGTCGGAGTGGAATTGACAGAGGGAGCACAACAAGTCGTCGCTACGCCTATGTTTTGAGGCCGTGATCAGCAACACCGCGTACAAGTCGCTGCGCTGCTTTTCGTCATTGAGATGGTATGTCTCGTCGGGCCCAATAGCGTAGATAGGCCTTGACACAGGACACGCGTCTGGGCTGTCAGAGTTGGGAACACGTGTACCCCCTGCAGAAGATCGATCGATTGGTGATCGGGCGTCATCGCGTCATCGTTCAAGCTACGTATTTCTATTTTCTGCGACGCACGTTCAAGTTCGTACGATGGTCGTGCTCTAGGATTCGATACTCGCAGTCCAGACACGAACGCCTTCTTCGCGTTCGCCCATAACGTGTAACAGTCGTGGTTTGCCCAAGCCTGGGCGCATGGAAAACATGGCCGACGACCCCGCAAACGTCTTTCCTAAGGAAGGCCGTTTTTAGCATTGGTCCAACCCCGACCAGGAACAATGCCACGCACCTCGTTCACGTCCCCACCGATTACACACGACGATGATCATGTCACGCTTTCCGTTCACGTTGGCGTTGGCGTCCGTCGAGGTGCTCGTCTCAGACGAATCCCTGTCTTCGTTCCCATCTCCCTCTGCCGTGCCATCGACCTCCGACTCGGAGTTCTTGGCCCACAACGGACGCAACCGCATCGCCCAGTAATTCAGCGCCTCCCAATTCGGTTCCAACCCGTCCTCCTCCTCCTCTCCGTCCTCGTCGTCCCCCGCGCCGACGCCCGCATTCCCAACCGCCCGTCCTCTGCCGACCCCCTCCATCCCCCCGTCCTCCGACTTCAACCACGCATTCAACAGCACGACCAAGCGCACGCCCTCGCGCATGCACCACCCCGCAAGCTCATACGGCCCACGCTCGAGGGACGTCCACACCCCGACGTCTCCGTCTGTCCCCGCGCTCACGTTGAGGTCGTTGCAGATCGCGACGGCGGTGCGGCCGAGCGGCGCGGGGAGGTCGACGTGGGAGAAGCCGGGGCCGGGCCGGGCCCAGGTACGATCGGTCGGGAAGAGGTTGGATTTGTGGTACGTGTGCACGTGCGTGTGTGCGTGTGCGTGTGCGTGTGCGTGCGTGCGGAGGGATTCTGGGTGCGAGGCGTAGTGCAGCGTCGCCGCGTTGGCCCCGACGAGGTGTGTTGGTTGCTGTCTCGACGACTCGGACTCCCCGGATGCGTCCCCGCCGTCCGCGAGACGCTCCGGGTACCCAGCGACGACGACACACTCCAGCCGCCGCGCGAGCTCGGCACAAAACGACGCCGTCGGACCCGTATGCGGATGTTCGAGGTACGGCGCGATCGACGGCGCGTCGGGGAACATGTAGCCTAATTCAAGTTATGCGGTAGTAGGTAGGTAGGACATGTAGTAGCATCTCGGAGCGGGTCGCACGGGGAAACGTACCGGTAAAGATCATCTCGGGGAAACACACTAGATCGACCGATCGTGGTGTCAACCTGACGTAGGCATGTATGAGGTACGGCTAGACAAGAAAAGCTAGCAAGGTAGCGGGTGCTCGACTGACCCACGACACAACTCACGCGCTTTGGCGATGTTGGCCTGTACCTCGCCAATCTATGGCGTCCCGCCGCCGTTGCAAGTCGACTGTCAAGCGTTTCAAACTTTCAAGTTCGATCGTCAACGACGCTTACCTTGGGTGCAAACTGAACCACGGCGACCCTCAACAACGTCGATGTCATGCTGACAGTTTTAAAAAGTAGTAGTACAAATTGCACCCGATCGCCGCCGACTGTTTGCCTCACATACTACCCCATTAAAGAAATAGCCCAGCACAATCCTCGCCACGGGCACGAGGTCCCCACAGAGGCGCGCAAAACACATAAAACCACTCGTTTGCGCTGGTTTCTTGTCGCCCCGATTCACTGTCATCTGGTCTGCACAGACACATGGTATGTGCATCGTCCCAGACGGCCAGCGCGACGACGTCTGCAGAGGTAGATGAAAAGGACTCCGCAGGCCGTCGTCCGAAGGGGCCACTAGCTTCAACTCAAGCCGGGAATGCCTTGGTAGGGTAGTGCAGTAGAGATGTACGAGGAGAAGCAAATAGAAAAACGATACAGATAATGGATAATCAGCAAACCAAAAACCAAAAACACCTAGACACAAGAAAGAAAAGACGATTATACGATGAGTAAAAATGACGACCGGAGGAGAAAGAGACAGTACAAAACCAGAGCGAAACGAGCAGACAACATGCAAACAAGGGCAAATGAACTAACAGGGAAACGGGAGTACTTACACCGCAACAGAATCACGGTTCTATTCACCAACCGGCCGCCCCGCTGATTCCTCTCTGGATTCCGGGTGAGACTGTGCCTGCTCTGATGGATATGCATTCATGATACTCGCCAACGTAGCCGGCACAGCAGGTGCCGCGGTTGCATGTGCCGCTTGTGGTGGCGGAATAGGTGTTACCGAGTTTGCATGGCGTGGTGGCGTCGATCCGCTTGGATTCACACTTGGTGGGGTTCCGGAGTTGGAGTGGGCACGCGATCTCGCGTTTGACGAAAGACTGCTACTGCCACTGATGTGACGTTTCGGGTCAGATTCCTTGGGAGGTGGCGGCCGATACTCGTGTATGTTTAGCGTATCAGCCGATGTAGGTGGTGGGAGTAAGATAGTTGTAAACGGCTGTGAAGGGAGATGCGATGGCAGTTGTGGTGGCGGATGCATATAAGGAGTGGACATGGTGTCATCAACAAAACCGTCGCCAGGATCTTGTGGAAGGACAGGAATGACGGCCGCGTGCCTACCGCCTAAAGGTCTGTGTCACATCGTGTCATAAATAAGGAACAAGATGTGTGGAAAAGGAGAACGGGCCAGAGAGAGTTGATGATCACGAAAGACAACAAATGGTCAACGGATCCCTCGGTCTTGGGCCATGCAACACGAAAATGGCACCAAGTCTCGTTTACCCAGTAAAACAGTGAACACGACTCACCCCCCTTCTACAAAGTGTTGCCAGACGTAATCGCGCAACCGATCGGCGTTGGGAAGTTCTTGGATGAGATGTTTGATAGTGTTTTGTCCGAGTCCGAAAAAGTCGGGTCCCGAGACTGAGTTTGAGTGCTGTCGATTACGGATCGCGTTCGCTTGTTTGACAATCGATGACCATGCGCCGGTCGCCGTCCCAGCAATCATCGGCCGATCAGGGACATCTTGCGCCACTATTTTGAACTTTGGGCCATCACCTCCATCGAGAATGGAACAGTGGTATACAGTGTCGCTGTTAGGGTCCATGGTCGAATGGTAGCGTCTACGTCACCAGGTCAACCGAGCGGGCATCAAAATCGGACATGATCGGCGTACCTATTCACCTCGTAACCGACAGGAAAGATGTACCGCTCCGTGTGAAAGTGCTCTCGCATGCAGACCTCCCCAAGATTAACGACAGTCATGATCCCGACGGTGAGTGGCAAGAGAGGACGTCCCTTTTTGTCGCGAGGTACGGTTGGAATGCTGAAGTTCTTGGAGGTGACTGTATGCGCCTTGAGACGCTTTGGTTTAGCATGCCGTTGAATATCTGAGGGCCGGGACGCGGATGCAGCAGGTGAGGCGGCAAGCAACGGCGACTGTACGGGGAGAGGGGAATTGGCCGGAGGAGGCGCGGAAACAGAGGGCTGTGCACCGTTCGGAGGGTATGAAGCCGGCTGATAAGGATGTTCCTCTGGGGGTGTGGCGACGGGGGACAAGGGGGATAGTGGACGATGGTTAACAGAAGAGCCAGCATCTGAATCGGTGGTTGGTTTTACGGGGGGTTTAAGACGTAAACGGGCGCCTTTATTTGAGACGAGGAGGGGAGTGGGGTTAGCTTCGGGATGCTGCTGTGGGACTGGTGCAAGGGTGAGAACGGGCTGGGTTGGTAGTGGTGGCATGGCGGGTTCCTTGCCCTTTGCCGTTGCGCGGGATCGTTTCGTTTGCCGACGAGGTTGGCGGGGATCGTCATCGATTTGGTCGCGGTGGTCCTCTTCCGTGCGTTTGCGAGCGAGCGGGCCGATGTACCGTGAGCCAAGGAGGGGATCGACGGTATGGTCTTCTGCCTCATCCTCGACCATGGCCTGACGCAAGTTGTTCACAAAAGTCGCCCGTGTACGAGTAGAGAGAAGAGAGCGGGGAAATGCACTAGATGGGGGAAGGGGCATGCCAGGGGTGTTGGGCTCCGAGCGAGACTCAAGTTCGTGTATGCGTTGTAGGATAAGACTGCATGCAGGGCTGAGCAAGACACGGACGATCGGGAAGGGGGATACGTACTCTCGTTCCTCGCGCAGTCTGACATTTCGCTCCCCAGACAGCCTGAGTTCTGCCAGCGTTTCTTGATGTTTCTGATGACGTGTCCACAGCGAGAAGCATAAATTGGCGCTCGGCGTACCTCTTCCAGCTCAAAGTACCGTCGTTTCAGTTTTCTGTACTTTTCTACGACGTCTTGGCTGTCCTTGGACGGCTGAGGGGGCTGCTGTTGTGTGGATGGGACATGCGGAGGAGGAGGAGCCATAGCGACGTCTCTGTCCTGAGGTGGGCCCATTGTAGTTGACGTGAGAGAAGGCGCGGACGAACCAAGTTCAAACACGACTACACAGCCAAAGGGCCATGCCAACTACCACAACTCGGCTAGTAGGTCTCCAAATTTTGACATGATATCGGACGACACCTCGCCTCACTCTATATCCCCACCCCCACCCCGACACCAGATCTAGAGCACGAGTATCCTTGTCTCTGTCGTCCATTTTTTGTGTCCTTTTTCTCTTAAATTTGTGAAAATGCGAGAATTCTACCACGGCGTTGAGTCTCCCGTCACATCATTTTTTCACATTCCAAAAACGCCCGACTCTGGCCCGCTATTTCCATTTTTGGAAACCCTCCACTGGTTGGTCACCACCGCTTGGCCGACATGTGTTTGCCTCTGGCTGAGACTGAGACAATCCCCCATTTGTGTCTCTCTGGCGGTGGCTGGTCCGTATTATTTCACTGATTCCGCAACGAGTCCGTCCTCTTCGACACGGCACTCGTTCCGAATAAACGTTCTGTCACCCTCCGTGTCAATCGGTCGATTTAGGGACTCCATGACTCGACCGTTGCGTTTGAACAACACCACCAGCAGGCTTTCCGTGGATGTCATGTCTCTTGGATTTCAACACACTCCATCCGCTGCGCGCCACCACGTCCCTATGATCACCCGTCCCTGTCTCATCCCACATTTCCCACCATTTATGGGCCTACGAAATGAAAAGAGGCACTGCACGCCAGTAGTGTGTTGACACTCCATCGTGATAAAAGCCCGAGTTTGGGCCCTCTCCTCACGGATGCAGGGTCACCGCTCAATTTCCGCTACTTTCCGGGTCGGAGAGTCGCGGGTGTCAAGTTGGATGGATCACCAAGGCACACACCAACATCACCACGTTCTCACGATGCGGTCTTCCTGCAGCAACTGAGTGGCGCCGAGATGGCAAGCTTCAACAGACGCCCAAACTCCACGTGTGTACTTTTGTCCTATACACGTGACATGACCTCCGAGTCCGAGTCAATGCTTGCCTTGTCCACTATTGTTCTCAGTAAGCATCGAGGACGACCAGACGATGGTCGCCTTTTGCCATGGCCGGACGTTGTTCGGACCATTCCACCCTTTTCGCTTGCCATGATAGACATTGGAACGTCCCTTGTTCGATCCGCGGGCTATCTGCAAACTGCCACGCGGTAGCAACAGAAAGAAGAAATTGGAAATTCCAGGGGCCTCCGGGTCTGTACGCCAACCAAGACTATCCCAGGCGAACCAAGCCACGTTCCTTGTTGAAGTACTTGGACGAGATCTTGGTTCGACAGGGATCCAAAGGCGTGCGACGTTTAAATCAATCGTGCTCGCTTCGGATCTGTGTTGAGCGTTCATGTCCGTCCTTGTCTATGCCGTGGTATCGGCATGCAGGGGACCACAGTCCTCGTCGCGTGCGGTGGCACTTTGGAGTCGGATCGAATCCGAACCGTCGCGCTCGACCACCCACTGTGTCTGGCAGGTCATGACATCAGTCGCTTGCATGGGCAATGATGTATCCACCGCGAGGGGTGTGGAAGAACTGTTGCGTGTACATGCCAGCGGAATGATAGTAGTAACCGAAACATCGTCCGCGCCCGAGGCCATCTCGACGACTTCAATGGCCGAGTGCAACACACACCGCAAGCGTCGTAACCTTGTTTTTTTCACATGCCCACCGGCGGTCATAGTAACCAAGCTCACTCAGGCTTAACGAGTCGCCTGACGCGCAAGGGCCTTGTCCTATGATACCGCACTCAGCATATCCGAGTCATCGACGCGCGTTTGGGGGTTTTCACGCATCACCATGTTGCCTCAGAGTCGGTCACTGGGCGAGTTCAATCGTTGGAATGCGATCGCGCCCGGATTCCCGGGCCGTTCCACGGTGCCGTGGACGCTCGATTGACGTGATAGCCAGGGCCATGATGGGCGGGCTCAGGCACTCACACACACGCTCACGTTCGCGCGTAGTACTAGGTACTAGATCTGACGCTATGCTTCTGACATGTAGTACTGTATATATGTCATAGAAATACTTGCTTGTCTCGACACCCGGACTCCCTTGGGCCAACACTGGCATAGTAGGATTGCATGACATTCCGTCGTGACTCGTGAAACATTGATGCAAGCAGACATTATGATGTGTGGCAGATGGACCAGTGCGGGTTCGTGGGATCCTGCCAGGACACCGATACCGTTTCCGACGACGTCACCAGGGTCCACCTTGTTCTATGTTTAGCCCCCACAACTTCCGCGACGTGCCCACGGCCCTGAGATGCACATCGGCCACGCTAAATCTCTACATACTGGCGTGCTGTGTATTGGATCCTGAGTGCCTTGGTGTCACTTTGTGTTTACTTTTTTTCGCAGTGAGTCAGATCTAGGGGTACAATGTGATTTTTGGTATGTAGATGGATACGAGCGCCGTACACGACAAAGACAGCCAAAAGAAGAATAATGAAGAAGGAAAGAAAAAGAAAAGAAAAAAAATAATCGGACAAGGGACGACATTCAACAAGACGCCGTTTTTACCCATGGGTGCTCATGACACGGATCTCAGGATCGACGACGTCGCACGCAAAATCACCAGAATGCCGTCCGAGTGACCTGAAAAAATGGCGTCGACCAAGATCTCCTGGTCGGGCGACGCAGACGCCGAGGACGACGACGACGACGATGATGATGACGAGGTGCGGCTCG
>JBBPMK010000475.1:0-16295 GCA_038090295.1 Boletus semigastroideus | reverse complement strand
CCATCCTTAGCAAGCACGGAGAGAGCGCGTTTAAACTACACCTCCCCACGACCTGGAAGTCTATTTATCCTGTCTTTAATGAGTGCGTCCTTTCGCCCTACACTCCTCCCGAATTCCCTTCGCAGAAAAAACCCCCACCTCCGCCTCCTGACCTAGTCAGCGGCCTTGAAGAACAGGAGATCGAGGAAATCCTCGATTCCCGTTTACGTCGGGGCCAACTCGAATACCTGATCCACTGGAAGGGTTTTCCCCGCGAGGAGCGTGAATGGAAGAGAACGTCAGAACTCACTCATGCAAAAGACGCCGTCTCCAACTTCCATCGTGCTCACCCTGCAAAGCCGCGCCCTACCCCAACCATGCATCTTCGCTTCCGTGCCATCGAAAACTTCACCCGTCCAGCGCACATTCCACAAAGACTCTATGATTGGGAGAAAGGGACGTTCGAAAGGGATCAGAAATTACAAGAAAAGGGGTCGGAAGAGAGGGAGATTTGGTTCGACGCACTCGAGTATCCTTGGGATCGCGAGACGCGATCCCTAAGGAGGGGGTAATGTCATGACTCGATCAGAGACGGTCCGTGCACTAGGCATACGCCTGAGTCTTTCTTTGTCAGCGAGGGGTATTACATCGTTCTCCCCGTCGCTCTTCCTTTTTTCCAGTATTGCGCTCTTCTATTCTAGTCGTCAACGCGTCTGGCGCACCAAACCATCGCAGCGATTCCTAGCGATCCTGACAGCAACCTCATATTAGGGCATTTGCGCAATCGGGCAAGCGGAGGGGCAGGTGCCCCTAGTATTAGCTCGATACAATGTCCTACATAGAGTTTCACTCTGACAAAGGACAATAATGGAAAAAAAAAAAAAGTGTTTGTTCTCATATCTAATGTGCCCACTTGTATGTCAGTGAGCGCACCTTTGGTCACGCTGGACTATGGTGCCTTCCAGGGATTAAATTCTGCCGGGGACACCGAGACATTCCTTGGAATTCCTTTTGCACAACCTCTGTAAGTTCTTGGGACACTGGCACATTTGCGCATCTAATCGAATCGTAGGGCGCACCGATCGTCACGCTAGACTATGGCGCCTTCCAAGGGTTGGAATCCGCCGGAGACACCGAATCGTTCCTCGGAATTCCTTTTGCACAACCACCGTAAGTTCTCAGGATGATCGTATGCTTGCATGTCTAATCGTATCGCAGAGTGGGGCAACTTCGCTTCAACAATCCGGTTCCTCCGCAACCGTTCTCTGGCGTTCGGAACGCGACCTGGTTTGGCAATGCTTGCCCTCAGCAACACCCTCCGGAAACTTTTTTAAATAATTCTGCAGTCAGAGGTGTCCTCCCATACATCGAAGAACTGTTACCTACTGCTTTGGTAGCCAATGATACGGAAGACTGTACGTTGTATATCTCATGGGTGGTATGTTGTTCGCTCACACATTGGACTTGTAGGCTTATATCTCAACGTCGTGAAACCCGCGGGCGTCCCTCCCGGAGCTGATATTCCGGTTGTTGTCGTGAGTTCATCGTCCAAGTTTTCGGTCAACGTGATCTCACTCCGAGTACAGTGAATATACGGCGGTACTTCCCTGAACTTCTGATTGGTCTGAAACTCATTCAGGGAATAAGTGCTTTTGAAGCTGGAGATGCTTCAGGGATAATGGGTCCCAGGTCGTCTCACGTTCAATGAGTTTGCAGACACCCGTCATCTTCGTTTCGTTCAACTACCGATTGAATGGTATGTCGTCATCCGATCAAAGTATAGTTGAATAAGCTGACGACGAGTAAACGTAATAGCATTCGGATTCCTTGGTGGAAAAGAGGTGCAAGCAGCAGGACTCGGGAATTTCGGGCTTTATGATCGTACGTAACGTCTACTACTCACTATGTGGTGTGTTGAATGGCATTTCAGAGCGTTTGGCTCTTCGATGGGTCCAAAAATATATTTACCTGTTTGGAAGAAACTCGCGGCGGGTGATTTTGTGAGTGAAGCAAGCTAGATGCTTTTGAGTCGAGCCGAACCTTTATTTCTAGATGGGGTGAGAGCGCTGGCGTAATATCTGTGCTGCTACAGATGATTGCCTTTGACGGTCAGTCAGAAGGACTATTCCATGGAGCGGTCATGGTATAGTCCATCTGATGCACGAGTCATTTATGTGTTAACGATCACCCAGGAGTCTGGTTTTGTATTCCCGAATTTTGAAATCGCCTCTGCTCACGCTCCAGACAATTACGACTTGCTCTTGTCGCAAACAAACTGCACTACGGCTAGCGACACGCTGGGCTGTATTCGTCAAGCACCGTACGAATCGACCTGCAACGCTGTTGCGCAGACACCCTCCTTTTTCTCTTATCAAGCAATGAATCTTTCGTGGGGACCGCTGGTTGACGGCGTGTTCTTGAAGCAGTCGACCAGACAATCGGTGAAACAAGGTAAATATATGCAGGTAAGGTCATGTGACCGACTCCGAGATGGCGATGTCTGAACACTTGGTAGGTACCTGCTATCCTCGGGGACACCGATGATGAGGGAACGTGAGTTACCTCTTAGAATCACTGCGATATATATATGAAACATATTCACTCCTCAGGCTTTTCTCGCTCGCTAGCCTGAATGTGACGTGAGCAACATCTTTCCGGTCCTCTAGGTATTCACTACTAACACCACAACAGCACGAACGAGGAATTCGTGACGTACCTCCGGTCCAAGTAAGCTATGTTGTTGTTCCCTGGGTGACGTTACTAACGAGACGAGCTTCCTCCTCAGTATTCCCGAGGAATATATCTAGGCGGTCGCCATGGTCTACAAAGAGGATCCCACGTTAGTGAGTACCAAGTGCTGCTTTTACCGCAGTGCGACAATAACTTTTCTTGACAGGGATCTCCATACGACGTCGGGACAAACGACACCCTGACGTGCGTGACATCGTTGTCCATCTGCTAACCCTTCTTGACGTTTACCAGACCCGAATATAAACGAATCGCTTCATTCCAGGGCGATTTCTATTTCCACGCTCTACGGCGTTATACAATGCGTCACCCATCACGCACACAAAATGTTTGGAGTTTTCGTGAGTTCCAGTCTATTTACTGACAAGCACCCGACGAGTGCTCATTTTGTAATCAGGTCTGGAAGGGAAATAAAACCATTCCAACCCTAGGATCCTTCCACGAAGCGAGCTCCGGGAATTTTTTGACATCACCGGGAGGTCCGATTGGGTCGGTACGGATACCATCAGTGGGTGATTCGTTTGTCCGAGTAACCATCCGACTGACGCGGGCCTGCATTCACAGCCAACTTTGCACATAACCTCGATCCGAATGTTCCTCCTGCTGGTTATCCAATTGGAGTGGTGCCGTCCCTGTTGGCAAATGTCCGCTGGCCGCCATACTACCCCGATCGTCCTCTGCTTTTGACATTTGAGGGCCCGGATGTGTTGACGTTGACGAACGATGCGTTCAGGGCTGAACAGTTCAACGTTTTAGACGAGGCGCAGGAGTTGACGGGGTTATAATCGAGTGGCAAAGATGCAGACGGCCATGGGCAATCTTAACGTTTAGATGGTGTCGAATCGTGCGGTATAACATGAACATTTCGAGTCAGACGATCGGACGCTCGAGGTACTTACTGGTGCAGAAGCCGGATGTTGTCAGCCGAACGACACTCGTCCACGGTGTCCTCCCTTTTCGGGTCGCGTGTGGCCCACGACCAGAATCATACCGGTGAAACCTGATAGGATCAATGATTACCTTTGTTATCAAATCGTTCGTTCCTGACCGATCCATCTGAAGATTGAGTGCCTCCGTGGTAGACTGCAGCGGGTTGCGGTGTTGAAGCGGACCGGGACGCATTCTGTGCAACAAGTAAGTTACATCTGCCAGAACACATCAGGAAAAAAGGTACTACCAAAATAGTACTATGTAGACACTGTAGTACGGTAGACATCCCCCGAGTACATGGCCTACAGATTACTACATAGCTCAATCATAGAGCCCAAAGCAATTACTATATTGCACCATTATTGCACGATATTGCCTACAGAACAAATACATCCCTTTGCGGGAGGGGGGGGGGAAGGCCGCAACTTTCGTATTCAGATCATTCGATAAAAATCAATATATTATAACTACAAACATTCATAAATTGCATACGTAGTCGTCATCAACGTGATGGTGGTGGTGCGTCGTCGATGACAAGGTCGTGATGGTAGGGACACCGCTACAGCTACGGCTGTATCGTCGTCGTCGGTCGTTGTCCCATCCATGGTGGTGACATTCACTGTGGCTCCGTTGTTGTGGCCGTTGTTGTCGTGCCATGGTGGTGGGGATGCGGCTGTGGCCGCGTTGTTGCTGTGGCCGCGTTGTTACTGTCTTCGCCGTTGGTGACAACTGGCGGCGGTGGAGATGGGACCCAGTGCGGCTCCACTGTTGTCGTCACTCTCGTGCCGTCGCCGTGGCAGGGTCATCGGGCGGGAACGCAGGTGCGTCGTTCTCAAGTTTGTGGTGGTGAGGCCGCAGTGACTGCGTCATTACCTCGCCATCGTTCGTGTCATGTCACTATTATCGACGACGTGGTGGTGGCGGCGGTGGGGACGCGACTGCGACTGCGTCATCGGGAACAATAGGATGGTGATGCGACAACGACAGTTTTATCGTCGCATCATTGACCTCGGGTGGTGATGGTTGGACTGGGGGTGTGTCGCGTAGTGGTGGCAGAGTCATCACTATCACTGTGCTGCATCGTCATTGCTGTGTGGTATGCGTGGCAGCAGTTGGGTCCAGCAAGCAAACCGTGAGGTTCGTCGACCCCTCTGAAAAGGACCAGGTGGTGGGTGTTGAGCGAGCTGCATGTCGCGAGGGGTCCAGGAGGGGGCCAAGCGTCGACAAAGCCGTTGGACTGGTGACAGGCCACCAGGGTCCAGATGGGGCAAGGATGCGTCGAATGAGCCAATGGGCTCATCAACGGCTGAGAAGGGGTCCGGACGGGGCGGGCAGGCGTCAAGCAAGCCATTAGGCTCGAGACAGTTTGGGAAGGGATCCAGACAGGGCGGGCAGGCGTCAAGCAAGCCATTGGGTTCGAGACAGTTTTGGAAGGGGCCAGGGAGGGCAGGATGCTCGTCGACACATTGGGAGGGTGCAGCAAGGAGGTACCTCAGGAAGGGTCCAGCTGGGGCAGGGTTGCGTCGAGCGAGCCATTCGGCTCATCGATCAGGAGGGACCCAGGAGATGAGCGGGCAGTCCGTCATGCCTTCAGGTATGCCATTGGGCTTGCTGACGACTCGGAAGGTGTTCACAAGGCAGGTGGTACATGTGAGAGAAGGCACTCAGTCTGAATGCGAGTCACATGACTGTGCTCGGAACCACGCTACCTGCACGACGATGACGCGACGCGCACAACAACGTTGTCGCCGTTACCATGCGCGATATGACGACCACCGTACTCTACTACTCGACCCGACGACCCACCCCCATTTTTGTCCTCGTCCTCACCCACAACGCGCACGATGGCACAATGTCAATAGCACCAGCGTGCCTGTGCCACCACCCCACCCTCTCCCACCACTAATGCATGATGGCAACATCAACCTGATGCGACGCACGGCGACATTGTTGTCAGCCCCATTGCACCCGCCCAAGGTATGTTCCAGCTTTGCTCGTGCCTTCGGAAACGCGCTTAATGGCGGGTCCCTGCCATCCTGGATCTACATACAGCATACGCTAACAGCCACCGCTCGGCCCGTGCCTCTGAAAATGCACCAAAGGGTGCGTTCTTGCCACACCATACCCCTTCTTTATGGATCACGAGCCCATCGGCTCATCATGCCACATCGCTCACGCACGCACCCTCAAAAATGCGCCAACCGGTGTGTTGTTACCCCTTCCATGGGGACAACGAGCCCAATGGCTCATCACCGCGCCTTTGGAACCCTCCCAATGGCGTGTTTTGACACTATGTTATAGCTGTGACTTGGTACATGTATGATGTTGTATTGCGGAACTATATTGCCGTTGGATATCCTACATAGTGCAACACGGGTAACTGAGTTCGTGTGGAGTTCCAACCATAGTACCTTGTGATGGTGTTGTTTACTACATCGCACTACAGTGACAACATAGAGGTGGTAGGTGCTATTGGTACTACTGACATAATCCTTTTTTGCTGATGCGGTGAAGGCGAGTGGATGGGGACCAAAAGGATATACAGGATATAAACCGACGCAGGCCAAACTGGATGAGCTCAACGGTCCGGCGACCCTTGGGGAAGATGAAGAAATTTTCGAAAGAGAGATCATTTGCGTAGTCCCATCCGGGCTATCGCCAACACAAGTCGTCGAATCGCTAGACGACATGGACATTTGGGACAAATTCAAGAAACGCTGGACTGACCAAGGCACGGGAAAATTGCATCCTGAAATCGAAGCCCCATCGGATGGAAACAACTCGACCAAGGGTTCGTCCGGGATTGGGATTCATGTTACCCCAAATCGTGTCCTCACGGAAGGGCTGGAGGACCTGTTCCGCGCACAACCATGTTTACTGTCGCTAAGCTCTCCGTCGAGGATGACGATACCGTCCGCGGGAAGCAATGAATTATCAAGACCACCCTGAATATTTCTTCCATCACTATAACAGGTATACTATCATCCCTCAGCTCCGCGCTATCGTACCCGTCCATGCCATCGCGCCACAGCTTTTTGGCTACTACACCCCTAAGGATGCGGGACCGCCTTACCTGAGTCCGATTTTGTTGCTCGAGCACTGTGGTCGGCCGATCGATCCCAAAGAGCTTACGCTCGAGGAACAAGAAGAGTGTGCCAGTTTCTTGTTATGCTTCCAGCGCGCAAGGTTATCTGCACGAGTCTGTCGCGCCACGAAATTTCCTGGTTCAGTGCGGTCCGCTGACCGAGTTTCCGTTGACGCGGCGGCTCAAGCGGACCGAGCCGAGTTTTCGGTTGATTGATTCTGGGCGGTCGAGGAAGTATACGACGGTAGAAGAGAAGCAGGTGGAGGAGATGGAGATGTTGGCGATGTTTCAAGGGTTGCGTGGGCAGACATATGGCGATGACGTTTAGCATTCCGGTGACTCGGGTTTGGCGGACTTGTATGCGTGCGAGCATACGACGGTGTCGTTCCTTGCCTGGTTACCAGACTTACATGTCACTTGTTGGGCTTGTAGCAATAAGTAAGAGAATGCGTAGTGTACTCCTAGTTCTTGTAGCAGCCAAACCTCGATAACACAGTGCGTTTTGTGGATAAAGTACCTTGAGTGAGGGTTGCGATTTCACCAAAGCAATCGTAGATTGCAGTTGCCCACAGGTCACGAAACAGTCAAAACGATCAGCAGGGAATGAAGCTAACGGTCCGATACTCATGCGTCTTGCCCATCAGCTCCACCTGTCTGATGGTATGGCCTTCCTTATCCTTATCCTCCGAATGCGTGGTTGAAAAGCGCTGGCAACCTGTCATTGAAACCTCAAACCGCACGCGCGAATGGAGATTCGCTGTTCTCAAATTTGGGAGACAGGGTTCGGGAACTGCAGACAATATCTTGCCAGAGTCAGAGGGGGACGACTACCTACAAGCGCGTGCTGGTAGTAACGAAGCACTGGCTGTCACGGAGTTCGAACGCCACAGTGTTAATGACCTTACTCCATTTCAGAAGACACCGCCCGCCTTGCGCCACATCTTATCACCGCCTGGATGGCAAGATTGATCTATATTAGCATGGACATGACGTGGCACTGATCTAAGTTGCTCTTTTAGCACTTCGTTTCGTCTGTTTATAGCACCTCGAGTCGCCATCGTCGGACACGGCTGGAGTTCCAGTACGCTCCTATCCACCGCTTACGTGGTTGCCGATTCACTGATCAGATATGAATACATGCGTTCATCTTCCTGACAGAACATTTTTGTACTTTACATGGTAAGGAAGGTCACACAGCCTCGCAAACTGTATTGACCACACAAGTGCAGTATGTATTTCCTTCTTACACAGTCATTCCAGCGTGTCGGCCATCTGAGAAGACACCACCGGCGATTGCAAGGTATATATATATTTC
This sequence comes from Boletus semigastroideus, assembly GCA_038090295.1. Lineage (NCBI taxonomy): Eukaryota > Fungi > Basidiomycota > Agaricomycetes > Boletales > Boletaceae > Boletus > Boletus semigastroideus. The sequence continues at coordinate 8,238 of JBBPMK010000475.1, read as the reverse complement.
CTCGTGATGCGACAAAGGGTCCAGGCCAGTGTTGGAACAGCGCCCATCCCTTGGTGGTATGAAACTCATATGATTTCAATCCGGCTACGTTGATAAGTCGCATCCAGATATTCACAGGACGCGAAGTAGGCAATAAATAGCTTGCCTACGTCTTGCGGATCAGACTCATTCCACTTTTAACCATCGGTCACCGTCAAAGGTGAATTTACATTGCATGTCCTCTGACCTACAATCTGCTTTGGAGCTTGTCGTTTTAAATGACTATTCATCCCGTATGGCCATTCATAGTCTGCAATGATCGATCTGATACACCAGTGCAGTCGTCGTCGTCACAGTTGTCGGATACGATTATAGTGAGTGACGTGTTTGCAAACATTTATTGTCTACCCACCACTGAAATGTCAAATCCACAGTCCTTACATTCTCAGATGAGGTGCATCACTTCTTTTCCATGACCCATGCAAGTTTGATGAGCCACAAAAGATACAGCACATTTGGGTGAGGGATTCAATATCGCTTACGACCTACAATGTCATTGATAATGTTACAGCGACGACCCTGGACCGGCGTTTCTACAATGTTTCTGGTAGTATGTACCACTCTCGATGGCATGGTCCATGTATGCTGCTGAGTTTTGTTCCCCCAGGTCCGTTACATCGGAACTCTGTCAGCTCTGTAGGTCTATTGGCCCGGGTCTTGTTATCACACCTTTCCTAACATGGCGACCCTCTCAAGGATCGGCGCTCTCAGTATGTCTCAGCGTGCAGTCCAAGGCTCATTAACCTTAATAGTACACGCACAGCTGGCAGTTCTTTCGTTCCCGGCCCTCTAGAAGTAAATTTGCTTCTTGTTTTCACTTCGTTTAATACTGATGACGCTCTCCCGATAGATGTAAGTTCCTAAACTTCGAGCAAATAACGGACCTCAAACTGTCAATTATGTAGTTGTAAGTATATCTATTTACTGATTTACTCGAAATTACCATCGTAATGCTGTATATTTGAAGGCAGGGTATTAAATCTAGCAGGTGTTTCGGCGTTCTTCGTGTTTCTTTGTGCGACTGATTGTGAGTTACTTCACACTCTAAGCCCTACTGCGTTAATTTTTTATTATAGATGTGATGCTGCTGCGGGTCTGCGCAATGTGGAATCGATCCAAGAAAATCCTTTGCATCACTTTCTTCATTCTTGTGGTGCAAATCGTCAATTCCATCGTTGTGCTTGCATTGGATGACAATCCAAACCACTTGTCGGGTATGTGCTATGGAGATCAAATGTGTCAATATGATTTCGTCTAACCACCCACCGACAGGGACGATTGTCCACGTTTCCGATTTTTCGTTCTGCGGTTTCTCGTTTTTTAATATCCCATCTATGATAAACCAGCTTTGTATACTCCCTCAACTTGTCCTCGCTGCTACACTCGTGGTTCTCGCTGTCATACAAACCCTGAAGCAATCGGCAGAGATGTACCGTGCGACAAAGCAATGGCAACTGAACCGCTACATGCAGCTACTCGTCAGAGATGGCGTTCTATATTTCTTCGTGTATGTCCCCGTCACCCCTGACGTGCGCACGTATGACACTGACGACGTATGTATGTACGTTGCGTGCAGCTATGTCTTTTACCACTTCGTGTCCGTGCTCCCCGTCGACGCGAGCATCGTCCCTAGCGACACCACCAACCTCGTCCTCGTCACGCTCGGGTACGCGTCCCTCTATCCGCTCATCCCCCGGTTCATCATCTGCATACGCGCGCTGTATGAGCGGGATATGCACGGACGTATTCACGTGGATACCGGGTTCGGCGTGCGTCTCTCGCAGTGCGCGTTGGATGTCGTCGGTGTGGATAGTTCGAGGACCGTACCCCCGATGGGATTTGCCGGCGTCGACCGGGCACAGCAAGATTCCGTGGGCGAGAGCGACGCGGAAAACATGAGCGGGATCGACGAAGGTCCTGGGGTGCCGGTTCAAGCCTCGGGTTTGAACGAGGGTTCGTCCCTTGAAGGAAGGGGCTGGGGAGGTGAGGTCTAACGCTAGCGAAAGCGATGTCATGTCGGCGTACCGTAGCTCGGATGGCGACAGATATGTTCTATTCTATTGCACGTTTCTATCCTACATGTTACCATTCATATCCGACAACACACGGTCTTTCGCATTCATTCCTCAGACATAAGCTTCCGAGAGCGATTGCACGTTTCGTTGTGCATACCTTTTGCTTGGTTGTACCGCGTTCTCGTCAGTGGGGTTTCATGTCTCATGGATGAGCTGTATCTCCGCGCAGACGAGAGCAAACTTGGGAAGTGGTAAGTGATCGGGAACTGGAATGCTGACGCGGTCGAACCAACCTTATCATTTCACACTCTGTGGATGGTCCCAGCGAGAGTTGAAGGCAGGCGCACGCGGCGGACGCACGCCAATGTGGTGGCGAGAACAAACAATGTCTGGGAAACCGAGGGCCTGAGATCGTTCAGAGACATGAGCCGAGGCGACCCATGCTCACCCATCAGCCTCTTGTACATCCTGTGGTTGAACGGTACCTCGATGTGACCAATCGCCGGCCCCATCCGTGCGTCTGACACGTTTATTTCTCGTTGCTACAACTGGTCTTGCTCGCGCTCGCTCAAACTGTGGGAGAATCAGTCGCAGTGCACAAAGCTACGATACGGTGGTAACACAACCAGTACATGGGCTTACTGACCAAAGTTGGCGCTCCTTTACTTCTTGGTGTGTACGTCCCCCGTCCACTCGTCTAGCGTCCGCCCGTGCTTGCTCACCCAAGATGCCTTTTCTCCTCTCTGTATGCATATTTAGCAATGTGTCCTACCAAATCACATCGCGCGTCCCAAACGACGCTCCATTGTACTTCCTGCTCGTTCTGCGGTTCATCGTTGACGTACGCGCGGTGTAGGATCAGGTCATATGTGGGCACTTGCGGATCGATACTAGGTTCGGCAGCCATGTTGGTTGGTTTGGCTACCACGGTGTTTGCGATGGTGTTTGCGGACGTGGGCCGAGCGGGACAGGTGGTCGAGCGGGACGGGACGACGCGGGCGATGTCAGAGCGTCGCATGCTGGTGTAGTGGCTGATTCCTTTGCAGGAGAGAGCTGGGTGCTGGAAAGACACGATGTTGGGAGTTTCAACTACGTGAGCACCAACACATTAAACCTGAAAAGAACGGACGCCAACCCACCTTTATTACACGTCTGTCCCACCCAGCATCAGATCCTGATCACCGCTGACCCGCCATACCTCGACACCACTTGTGACGCCGATGACCTCGCCCACCCAATCGTTTTCGGCGAACCGTCCCATGTCTCGATGCCCGTCCCGGCATTCTTGAGGTTGGGTAGATCCCAGAGATGGCAGACGGTCCGGTCCGTCTAGAACGCCGATCTTCCCTTGGGGGTCACCAGTCACTACAACAATTCCCATTGGTCACGCAGAGCGGTCTGATGAACGACGAGAATGATTAGAGTACTCGAACATCTAGTTGACTGGGGACGTACGATCGTATCTAGACGGATGTGCTACATTGGTACTGTCGCGTTCAAGTTGAACCTGCAGCTATGCAGGACGGGCATGGAAAAGCGTGCCGTGTTGAACTCTTCGGGAAACTCGAACGTGTGAAGTCGTAGTTTGAACCAGAGCTGCTTCCCAATGATGCTGGCCGGGCTGGGTGGCGGAGCCACCCAGTCCATAGTCTGTGTGTGAGGGAGGGTACTCGGGCTGTCCATCCGCTTGCTCGTCCGTCGGGCGTCCCTCTCCGAGGATCGGGACCGAGCTACAGTAAAGCGAGCTGCATACAGTACGAGTAGAGGCGAGTAAGGGAAAACGGGATTGGGTGCGGTTTCGAGCCTGCGAAAGCTCTCATCAGGGGCTACCGCTACCCCTACCGCTTCCTTCCGAGGCTGTTTAGGGTACCAGCTACCAGTCTCAAGCCCTACTGGTGGAGCAGGCCTGTGAGGAGGGCAAGGGTAAGCCCGGCCCAAGGCGCGACCACCGGCGTGACTGATTGCAGAGGGGGGGAAATGCGAGTGGGGGTGGGGGAGGCTTGATAAGAATCACCCACAGGCACTTGACCAGAGGGATTTTTTGCGCTGCCATGCAGTACCCCGGTGAGAGCCATCACGGGGGGGTGTCCCTCGCCATCTGCCAAGAGATTCGATGAACGACACAGAATGCCACACAGCTTCATTTCTGATGGGGGTGGACAGTTATCATCAACAAGGAAAATGATGATCACAGAACAAAATGTGAGAGCTCAGCCCACTGCAAACAGTATCTATTTTTGCGGTACAACGGTGACAGTAATGCCTGTGTTGTACGTACTTTTCATTCATAACTACATAAAACGAGACAACAAACCCCCTCCCTTGAGCTTGAGCACAGCCACAATGTCCCGGCAGGTGGGATTGCGCATTGCGAGCGGGAACAAGAACAGGGATGTGGCCGGAGTCGAGTTGCACCGCGCGTGTGAGGGCATGTAGTAAGATGTGCGCCATTGCGCCACTTCAACATCGTCGTCCTCGTTGCAGCGCTTGTTCGTCATGTTGCATGAGGACCGGCACCCTAGCGTTACAAGGCCTTATAATATATTATAAATAATTTTTTTTTCAAATGATAAGTCAATTATAATCACTTGTAATATCTTACATGTAGTTATAGCGCTAGGGTGGTGGTCCTGATGCCCCCCGAGTGAGGGTACAACCCTCCTCGTCTCTCGTCGCACCTTCTGTTCTAGACTACCGAATCCATTTGTCCTTCGGCTGTACGAACGCTCGGGTAAGGTCCTGACAGCTATGCGGAGATTGCCCGGAACTTCCGACCTACGCCAGGGCTTGGGCCATAGGCCGGGCCTATCCAAGTATCATGCCAGGCCCTCAGTGTGGGCCTGAGGCCCCGCCCGGCACAGCACTAGTAGCGGCCTGAATGTGGGCGGCAGGGATATCAATCCTGAAGGTATAAAGGCGTCGCCTGAGCTCCCTCTCCATCAACAACCTCGTCTCTAAATCGCAGACCTCTCCGAAATGAAGTATCTCGCTGCACTCGCTCTGGCACTCGCCGTTGCTCAAGCAAACCCTGTCAAGCGTGACACTCCTTATGGAATTGATGTCTCCGACCATCAGCCCAACGTTGATTGGAACGCTGTTCAAGCGAACGGTATCCAGTTTGTATCTATCAAGGCCACTGAGGGGACATGTTCTGCCTTCCTATTTATTTCTGTCTGCGTACTGACCAGAGCATGTTATAGACTATATCTCTGAGACCTTTGACTCTCAGTACACTGGTGCTACGAACGTTGGCCTCATTCGTGGAGGTTACCATTTCGCGCGTCCGGATACAACATCTGGTGCTGATCAGGCAAATTACTTCCTCGCCCACGGGGGTGAGAATAACTCCCCGGGTGGTACTCTTTTCTAATTCTTCGCTAGGTGGTTGGTCTGCAGATGGTATTACCCTTCCTGGGATGTTAGACATCGAATGTCCGTAGCTTTTGTCACCGTGAACGATGCGACCTGATCCACAAATAGATAACCCCTACGGTGACGTGTGCTATGATCAAACGGCTGACCAGATCGTCCAGTGGGTCCAGGACTTCTCCGACACCTACAACGCTGCGACCGGCCGGTAATGAATTCCACTCTTCTTCCAAGTAGCCGAACTGATTCTTTTTTTTTTTTTGCTTCCCAGTCCACCAGGTGAATTATACCTTGTCTGAGACGCATCGCGACTTGTTAACACCAACCGTTGTAGTCATCTACACCACAACCGACTGGTGGACTACTTGCGCTGGCAATAGTCCCAACTTTGGGGCAAACAATCCGCTTTGGATTGCGGATTATGCCTCTTCTCTTGGCCCTCTTCCGGCTGGATGGGGTTACACCTCATTCTGGCAGTACGCTAGCTCGGGCCCGAACCCTGGTGATGCCGACCTCTGGAATGGTAGCTATGAAAATTTGCAAGCGTACGTTCGTTCATGAAGACTTGCATCGCACGTAAGACTCATCATATCCAAAACAGCTTTGCCACGGGCGGTTGAACATTGCTGCCGAGGTTTTGAAAATTGCCCATCGAGAACAGTCGTTTGTGAAGAACGACAGTCACTGTTGTGCATATTGTCGTATATGTATTTCGTTGTGTTCGTTGGTCATTTGGCGTAGTTTCCGAGTTCAGAATTATTTTTTGTTGTGCCAACTGATCGACGCTCCCCGGATGCCAATAGGACACTGAGATTGTGAATGATGTCTAGCATTCGAGACTCGAAAGCAGAGCAGTCTCAAGTAGCAACAATGCAAACCGCCCCATGCCCATCAAATATAACTACATCCCACATGACGGTCATCTTGTGGCACGCCAACCCCTGAAACATCCCCCTCACCCGCTTCTCCTCCTCCCGTCGCTCGTCGTGTTCTCCATTGTTCGCGACCGCTTGAAATCGATCAACCGAAAACTGCGCGCGTCGCTCGCCTGCAGCAGCGGGAACTTGCCCCCATTGCGTCAGGATATTGCACGGCGCGACCGAGTTGTGGATCCACCCAGCACGGTGGAACCGTAACACGGGGCTCGCGCACTCTTATTTTTCTTCGAGCGTGAGTTTATCGGCTTCGACGGGTCGCCCGCAGTGCTCGAGGAGGAGAATCGGGCTGAGGTAGGACAGTCGGTCTGGCCCTCGATCCTCGCTCGGCTTGTAGTACCCATAGAATTGTGTGGCACGATCGGGTTGATGGGTACGATCGCGTGCAGTTGGGAGATGCAGTGATATCCGTTGTAGTGGTGGAAAAAACGTTCCGGAAACTCTTGGCAGTTGCTCGCCTCTTTGGCGAGGTGATCATCGTACTGGAGGGAGAGCTTCGCCATAACGGAAAATATAGCCATTTGCGCGTTGGGGACATGAAACGTTCGTACTCTATAGACACAGGGCTTGTTGCTTTCGTACAAGAATGGTGGGTCGACCGATTTGTGGATGGCGCTGACAAAGTGTTCGCTTTTGTATGAGAACGATCTATTGATGCGAATGACGGGGACACGGGAATGCCCCATGGATGCATCCTCGTCTCCACCCACTTTTAATTGAAGTTTCAAGGCATTGATGCTCCTCTACTTCATGAGCGTATCCCAGACGTTGACTGATGCCGAGCAATTTCCGCAACTTCGGGTGCATACACTGCGACAAAAGCCAGATTGTGTTGACGACGGATGTGGCAAGAATCTTCAAATTCTAGGCGGATCCGTGTAAGATCCTGGCGAAATTCGTGGGCGATAATCCTGGACCTCATCAACGAGAAAACGATTGTTTTTATTTTTATTTGTAATTTATTCCTTATTTGGTAAGATAACCCTAAGAGGAGAACCGCTAGCCATCCTGGTCGCCTGATCGTCCTCATTCGCGTTCTCAATTAGAAGTAGCTATAGGCAGAGTAAAAGGATATATTGCATTCTGTACTAAGCAGCTGTCCGGTTGCTGTACAGACTTGAGAAGCATAATTTTTTTGGCCCCCCACCCATGTCGAACAATATCCAACGCCTCGATGCGGCGATTCTAGCCAACGAGCAACTCGAAAAGGCCTTCTCCGAATACAAGGAGAAGTCTGAAACTCGAATTCAGGTCTTCTATAACGAAAATAAAGTGTTCAAAGCCGAAGTTACGTACCTGAAGGCTGTTCAAAATGACGCCAATGAACGGCTCAGTCGTCTTGAATCCCAGCTTGCCATTGAGTACGTTGATGGAGATATTGAGGAGGGTATGGAAGTCGAGGAGGATATGAGTAGGGCACAGGCAACCAAGAAGCGTGTGAGAGATGGAACCACCAAGCCAGGTGACCTATATGAAGGAGAAGCTAAGGCCGAGACTGATGCTGAGCAGACGGCGAGTGATCTTGCAGTGAAGTCAAAGGTTTTTCGGGTGCGGTGAACATTGTCGCTTGAGATTCTGGCTGAATCTAACTGATAACGAAGGACCTGATGTCGGAGAGTGTTAAGAAACTGTGATGGGCATCCAAAAACTTGACGGACCACGCTTACCGGGCTATCCTATGGGGATTGGGGAATAATCAGATGCATGGCCAAAGGACAAATCCATGGGAAAAGGCCTGGTATGGTTCTCGCCTCACCCTCACCCGCCCTCGCTCTCTCCCCAGTCGCTTTGCCCTCACCCTCATCCCGGTCACGTCGCCCTCACCCTCACCCTGGTCGCATCTACCCTCACCTGCCCTCGCTCTCGCCCCAGTCGCGTCG
>JBBPMK010000474.1:0-16304 GCA_038090295.1 Boletus semigastroideus | reverse complement strand
TTTCCTCTGCGTTCTATTGGTGTACTGGCTAGGATCTGTCTCTCAGCTTGTCCCTCCCTCAGACTTCATTGTCGCCTAGTTCCATGACCTCTGCGAAGAGCCATACTTCGCGTCTGCAGTTATAGACCCTCGGATGTAGTCCATCCTCTGGGTTGTGCTGGACCTCCGCCTTGAGCCACCATCCTCTCGGACAGACCTTATCAAACGGGCATCCACCGCTTCTAGTCACCAGGCCGCTCTTCTGGATAACCGCCTGGACTAGTCATATAGTATCCCCTAGATCTTCCCCGCTCAGTCGTCTGACTTCCTTCTTCACATTGCCATGCTGGTAGGAGTCCACCGCCACCAAGCCCCTCCCCATCGCGCATCTCCTCCCTTTACTAAGGACGCACTGGTCATAGGAAGTCTACGCATCTAGGATGAAGCCACTCCTCGTGTTCCTCACTTCGCTGGACATCAAGAGTTCGCAGTGAGCGTAACACTGTACTCCCAAAAGAATATGCAGACTATGCCCCGGTCTTTGACAAAGAAGCCAATGACCATGTTCCCCCCTCTCGCCCCTACGATCACGAGATCAATCTCGACGAATCCTTCATTCCCAAAATTGGGAAAGTGTACCCACAGTCCCCAGATGAACGAAAGACTACTGAAGCGTTCATCAAAGAAAACCTCACCTCTGGCAAGATCCGCCCCTTGAACTCCCCCCAAGCAGCACCTTTCTTCTTCGTCAAGAAGAAGGACGGAAAACTCCGCCCCTGCCAAGACTACCGCTACGTCAATGAACACACTGTCCGCGATGCTTATCCACTCCCCTTGATCTCCGACCTCGTTGACAAACTCAAAGACACCAAAGTCTTCACCAAGTTTGACGTTTGATAGGGCTACAACAACGTCCGAATCAAAGACGGTCACCAGTGGAAAGCCGCATTTGTCACCCACTGAGGTTTCTTCAAACCTACGGTCATGTTCTTTGGCCTTTGCAACTTCCCTGCTATGTTCCAGCATTTCATGAATGATTCCTTCCATGACATAATCGCCAAAGGATGGCTTGTCATCTACATGGATGATCTCCTGATCTACTCCCCTGACAACACCTCTCACACTGAACGCACGAAACGTATACTCCAACACATGATGGAACTCGACCTCCATCTCTGCCCTGAAAAATGCCCCTTTGCCACTCCAGAAGTCGAATACCTCGGCTTGATCGTCCATCCAGGACAAATTGCCATGGACCCCGTCAAACTCGACGACATTGCCTCCTGGTCAACCCCCACCAAAGTAAAAGAAGTCCGATCATTCCTTGGCTTCGCCAACTTCTATCGCTGCTTTATTGCTAACTACTCCACCATTGCATGCCCCCTGATCGATCTCACAAAGAAAGATCTCGCATGGAACTGGACACCTGCATGTGAAACTGCATTCTTAGAACTTAAGAAGTTATTCCTCTCGAAACCTGTCCTCACCCTCCCCGATGTCACTGCACCCTTCACCATCGCCACTGATGCCTCCAAATGGGCTACAGGAGCAATTCTCCTGCAAACTGATTCCAATGGTTCCTGGCACCCCTGCTCCTACCTCTCAACTTTCTTCTCCCAAGCAGAAAGGAACTATGATATCTATGACCGTGAACTCCTTGCCGTCATCCATGCCTTGAAGGCATGGAGACACTATCTCCATGGATCTCCCTTCCCCGTCCAAGTCTTCACAGACCACAAAAACCTGACGTACTTTCGCCAGGCCCAAAATCTCAACCGCTGTCAAGCCAGATAGCTCCTTGATCTCGCTGACTTCAATCTTAAAATGATCCACATTCCCGGAAAACTCCTCACTGCCCCTGACACCCTCTCCTGCCACCCAGACCTCTGCCCATCGGATACTGCCAATAATGAAGGAACAACCCTTCTCCCACCATCACTTTTCGTCAATCTCATAGATCTTCCCATGTCTCACCGAGTTACCAAAGCCAGCAAATCTGACCCAGTACTTCTCTCTGTCTTGCAATCCATTGATGGGACCATTCCACCACAATTCCGCTCCCGTCTCTCTGACTGGAAACACGAATCCGGTACCCTGACCTACCAAGGTTATATTTACATCCCTGCCAATGACACCCTCTGCCATGACATTGTCAAACAACATCATGACCACCCCACCGCTGGACACCCTGGATGCCTAAAAACCTGTCAACTTGTTGCTGCTGATTACTGGTGGTCCGGCCTTGCTCACTTCGTCCGCTGCTACATTGAAGGCTGTGCTATTTGCCAGCAAAACAAGGTTAATACCCATCCCACGGTAACCCCACTTGTCCCTGTCCCTTCCTCTGCCACCTGCCCTTTCCAACAGATCTCTTGCGATCTTATCATGGATCTTCCCCTCTCCGTAGACTTCGATTCCCTCTTGGTTGTGGTTGACCATGGCCTAACAAAGGGGGTAATTCTTTGCCCTACCAAGAAATCCATCACCGCCAAAGGTATCGCAACCCTGTTTTACCACAAGGTTTTCTCTCACTTTGGACTCTATGACAAAATCATCTCCGATCGTGGACCACAGTTTGCCTTGTCCTTCACTTGAGAACCAGGAAAGCTTCTAGGATATTCCCTCGCCTTGTCCACTGCCTACCACCCCCAGACTGACAGCAAAACTGAACACAGCAACCAAGAGGTCGAAACCTACCTATGCATCTTCTGTGGGAATAATCCCACCTCCTGGTTTGAATACATTTCCACTGCTGAGTTCGCCCACAACCATCGTCCCCACTCTATCACCAGCAAATCCCTGTTCTTCCTCATGCTTGGCTATGAGCCTCGCCCTATGCCCACCATTCTCCCTAAATCTCAGATCCCAGCCCTAGAACAATGCCTCACCACTTTAGACTCCGCTCGCAAGGAAGCCCTTGCCACACACGACCTCACACACCAAGCCATGGCATCACGCAATCATCACACATTCACTCCCTTTGCAAAAGGCAACAAGGTCTGGCTAGTGTTACACTTGCCTAAGTGTAGCCCTTACTTGTGGACAAGGGACGAAGGTGTCAGATCGAGTTCTGACAACGGTTCAGTCTTGGAGACACGAACGTACTACTGATGCCTTTGATAGGACGTTCAGGAGACAAGACAACACCCTTCACAAGAGAAGGATATTGGTCGAGGTGTAGAAGGAAAGCAGGCACTCAGTAGTAGCCTGGAGACTAAGGGAGCGAAGAGATGATATTGAGCAAGATGAGGGAATACAAAGGGAGCGCAAGCTAGAGAACTATGGACTGGGGTACATGGTTTATATAGATAGAGACAAGGGCGCTGACTAAGCAGGTAGAAGGCATTAGAATGCAAAAGAACATGGTGAGTCAGAGATAAATGAGGAGAGGCAATGTGGGGCAATGCGGAAGGCAATGCAAGGCAGTGCAAGATGAAATGATGACGGATCATCAAGGAAGAAGGCAATGCCTTGTTGAAAGGCTATGCTGGGCATAGGTTTACATGATGTAAGCGATAAGTCCTTAAAAGGGAAAGAAAGAAGAAAGAGAAACGGGCAATCGTAACAGCTAGAAGCCTGCAACCTCAAACGCCAGCTCACCTACATCAAGTTCTCTCCCAAAAGGGAAGGACCCTTTACAATCACTGACGTCATGAGTCCCCTGGTATATAAACACCACTTGCCCACAACCTGGAAAATCCATAACATCTTCCATGCCTCCCTTCTCACATGCTACAATGAGAACACTGTCCATGGCCCCAATTACCCTGCTCCACCTCCAGATCTCATCAGAGGAAAAGAAGAGTATGAGATCCAACAGATCTTATGCCACTGCAGCCCCTTGCACAACCGCATGTTTCTTGTTCACTGGAAAGGCTACTCTGCCTCAGAAGGCTCCTGGATTCCGGAAACAGAATTTATCCATGCCCTAGAAGTCCTGCATGGCTATAAAAGGCTCCACCCTTCAATGTTCCCTCAACCCCAGAAACCTCATCTTCGCACCACCCACTCCGTTCCTTGCCCCAAATCCCTTGCAAACACTCGAAAATCCAAATGACTCCCTATGCAACCTACCACCCCATTCACTCGTCCCCCCTTTCCCAACCACCCATCACTGCCCCCACTCCTTGTTGCACTCCCACCATTCCCTGGCTCTCCTGCACTCCCTCCTCCCCTCATCACCCCCTTGACTCCATCCCCATCTCTCGCCCTCATTCTCTACAGAAAACCAAAAGAAACAAATATGTCTTTCACTTCACTCCCTACCCCATCTGTGAACCTTATGCACACATCGTCTTCCGCTTCTGCCATGAACTCCCATATTCCCACTGGGCCAAACATTCCTGCTTCTGCCACTGCCCTAATTGTCCAGTCCACACTCCCTTCTGACTCCCAGCCAGAACCCCACACCCCATCCTTCGCTTCAAACCCTATCCTGCAAAACCACAACAACTCTGCCCCCATATCCTCTGTCATCTCCACCGCCATGCAAACCTTACCCGCACTTGCAATCATAATCCCTTCCCCTTGCACAACCTACTCTGACACACCAGGATCACCCTCTTTGTCTTGTCTTCATGGCAACTTCGACGCTAGTCGGGGGGTAATGTTACGATTGCTTGATCAGCACCACCTTTTTCTCAGAGAACTCATATCCTTTGTTCTCCCTCTCCTCCCCAAACTCCTCAACCTCATCCCACTTGCAATCTCCACACTCATTCTCGCCACCTGCATGAGCTACCTCATACTCCTTGCACTACCTCGTCCCATGCACCGTCCCATGTGCTAGCCGCATTTTCCAATCCCATCTTGATCCATGCGCTTGCCACATGTCCCTGCTTCCACTTCCCTTGATCCATGTGCTTGCCGCATGTCCTTGCTTCCACTTTCCTTGATCCATGCACTTGCCACATGTCCCTGCTTCCACTTCTCTTGATCCATGCACTAGCTGCATGTCTTACTTCTCAAACCCTTGATACATGTGCATACCACATGTCTCGCTTCTACTTCCCATGCCTTGCTTCTTTGTTTCATGATCGATCACATTGATCTTCTTTAACCCTTGATCTCTCCTACATGAGGTTACCTCATGTCTCTTATCTTCGACCCCTGTTTCACCTTTCACACTCAGCTGCATTCTTCCTGCTTAGTCAGTGCCCTTGCCTTTACATATATAAATCCTCGCTAGCTCTCTAGTAGTTCCCTAGCTTGGTCTCCCTATATCTCCCTTGTCTTCCCTTGCTTGTTATTGCTCCACTTGTACTTCATTGTACTCGCTGTCAATACAACCAACCTTCATCTCCAAGTCTCCAGCGTACTTCTTGAGTCGCTGCTCTGAACCTTTGCACTCTTGTCCATTGAATGTCATCAAGTCGTTCATCAACAATCCTCCAGTCTTCTACAAGAAGTCTATCAGCGTTCACCACTGCACGACTCATTGAAGTGTCGGAAGGCATCCCCATTGAAGGAAGCATTGCTAGCTACATCATAGCAAACCCTTGATCCTAGATCAAACCCTTGTCACTTGTCACTCGTCTTCAGTCTACTACTTTGCCTCGCTCAAGTTAGGGCTACACTTAGGCAAGTGTAACAGCTGTTGCGAAGGTGAGCGATCAGATAAGGCCAACAACCGGCATCAGGAACACCACAACAATGCCACCAACAACTCTGCCGCCTCCTTCGCCTTCACCAACTTTCTCAATGAAACGCCCATCATCGACCCCATCTTCATCTCCAACCTGCTCTCTCCACCTCCCCACGACCCTCGCTCACTCGCCCATACCAAGGGCACCCACATTCATGGCAGACCACCCACCTTTCCTCAAACCGTCAAGACCATCTCTCTTGCCAACCGCATTGGGGCCCCGGTGACCCCTCAGACCCTCTGCTGCCTCAATCCCATCATCAACCGCCAGCATCAATGCCAACACTCCGCTTTCGGGGACCAAGGGCCTTTCCAGACCCTCCAAGAGTGGATCAGCACTCCATCTCCCTCCTCCTCCATCGTCCCAATGGACATTTATGAAGAAGACGATGAAGATGTTGTCTCCATTGAGGACAGTGAGGAGGACGAGTACATTGAGTGGTTCTTCATGTGCTCTGTCGAGTGGCAAGTACCACAGTTCCTTTGTCCATCCTACACAGAAGCTGACAAACAACATTTTCTACAGAATTCGTTTTTTAATTTTTCGTCATATACTGCTTCAAATGTAGTAGATACAATGAACAATACTACTACCCCCCTCTCATACAATTTCGCAATGTGTGATAAGTGTAGTAAGAACTCTAAAGGAAAAGCCAAGGCGCACGAACACCGTGTCCCAAAAGATGTTTGATTACTCGACTTGGGAGCATCCTCCTATTATACCTCTGAACTTGACGATTTCGTTGAGTATGTGGCATTCTCAAACCCACAATACATGCAAACTGCCAATGGCAGAGCACCAGTCCTAGGGACAGGTACAGTGATTATCGAGTATGCTGGACGACCTGTGTGGTTATCACTGGTTATCTACATGCCCACCTGTACTGTTAAACTGATATCAATGGGCACACTATTGAAGGACTCATGTCTGACCCTTCAGCAATCCCCTGGACACATTTCATTCTATGACAAGTGTTCAAAGCACATTGCGCTATCTTTTCACACACACAGCGATATTATGTACTGGCTCCGTGCACCTGCAATGTAACCACATGCCGAATTAACATTGATGGCCTCTGTGGATTTCGATCTACTACACCATGTTACTATTGCCTGGTTTACTTACTCTTTTCTTTCTTCTTTCCTCTTTATGACTTAATGCTTAGTCATGTACAACCGTGCCCAGCATAGCCTTTCAACAAGGCAATGCCTTCTCATTTGATCTGTCTTCATTTCATCTGCATTGCCTTGCATTGCCTCCTGCATTGCCTCGCATAGCTTTCTCTTTCCTATCACTGACTCATTTGTTTTTTTGCCTTCTAAGGCCTTCTATCTGCTTAGTCAGCATCATTGTCTCCCTCTATATAAAACCCCGTACCCCAGTCCATAGTTCTCTAGCTTGGGCTCCCTTTGTATTCTCTCTACCTTGCTCAATATCATCTCCTCGCTCTCCTAGTCTCCAGGCTACTATTGAGTGCCTGCTTCCCTCTTACACCTTGATCAATATCCTTCTCTTGTGAAGGGTATTGCCTTGTCCCTGAATGTCCTACAAAGGCGTCAGTAGTACGTTCGTGTCTCCCAGACCAAACCTCTGTCTGAACTCAATCCAACACCCTCGTCCCTCGTCCACAAGTAAGGGCTACACTTAGACAAGTGTAACAAAAGCCCAAGCTGAACCAACCACCATCGCAAACTTTACTTTGCCAATATTTCGACCCCACGCCCACCCTACGACTTTACATGGAGGAATCGTCACAGAAACAACCTCCCACTTCCCTCAGACGACCAGCCCTTTGATAACACAGATTCTCCTCCATCCCACTCCCCAACAGAGGAACAACAAGACTCTGACCATCAGATAGTTATCCCCACCAAAGAAGAAACGGCTACTGTCCAAGACCTAGCCGAACACTTCGAACAAGCCACAAACATCCAAGAAGACCCTCTTGCATACCTTGACCACATCTCCCCCATTGAAAACCCCATTGAACTACCACCTATGTCATCATCCAAACCCACTGAACTCTGTATCGGAGCCCCAGAGGCCTTTGATGGAACTAGAACCAGGGTCAGACCCTGGCTACTAGCCGTTTCAGCATACCTCCACACCAATAGGAAAGTCTATGATTCCGACGACAAAAAAGTAACCTTTGCACTTTCATATATGACCAAAGGATCAGCGGCCACCTGGGCCGACAACTTCAGAAGCAAATACTTCAACAGGACTTCCTACGAATTCACCCTACCACTGTTACGCTCACTGCAAACTCTTGATGTCCAGCGAAGCGAGGAAACGAGGAATGCTATGCTCACTGCGAACTCTTGAAGTCCGGCAAAGTGAGAAACCCAAGAGTGGCTTCATCCTAGATGCGTAGACTTCCTATGACCAGCGCGTCCTGAGAAGGGAGGGGAGGTGCACGATAGGGAGGGGCTAGGTGACAGTGGGCCCCTACCAGTGTGGTAACGTGAAGAGGGAAGTCAGACGACTGAGTGGGGAAGATCTAGGGGATACTATACGACTAGCCCAGGTGGTTACCCAAGAAAGCGGCCTGGCGACTAGAAGCGGTGGATGCCCGTTTGATAAGGTCCGTCCGAGAGGATGGTGGCTCAAGGCGGAGGCCCAGCACAACCCAGAGGATGGACTGCATCCGAGGGTCTATAACTGCAGGCGCGAAGTACGGCTCTTCGCAGAGATCATGAAACTAGGCGACAGTGAAGTCTGAGAGAGGGACGAGCTCAGAGACAGATCCTAGCCAGTACACCAATAGAATGCAGAGAAGGTTGCGTAGAATTAGCTTGAGGTTATACAGTACAGGAGGGACTGTATATATAGTGACTAGCTCAAGCCATGACTAAGCAGAAGCTCCGCTACATAAGGTAAAACCCTTGTCTGTGCAGCACGGAAGGGTAAAGGGGATCCGGAGGATCAAAAGGGGTGCAGCAAGGTGAAACGACATATCCTGATGGGATCAGGAGAGAACGAGGATCAATGGATCAAAGGATCAAGGGATCAATGGATCGAAGGATCATACCCCATCAGTGAGTCAACAGGGACCGGTATTCGGCGGTCCTGTCAGGAAGGTGAAGAACAGAAGCCCACTTGTCCTAGAAGGGAAATACAAATAACAAACGGGAACAATAGAGGAAGCCCGGTGAAGGTTCCAGGTCCGACGGGGAGTCCTAAAGTAAGATGACACTGCCTGCCTGAGAGGCCTTACGTGTCCAAGTCCAGAAGGGGGTCCAGACAGACCATGAGATTGCCTTGTGGAGAAGGGCTTACGTGTACCGGAAAGAAGGTCATGAGTGGGTCGTGATGTGCTGCTGTGTGTGCGGACTGATGCATCCCGAGAAGTGCTGCTCCCTTGGAGGAAGGCTGATGCATACCGTGATGTGCTGCCGCGTGTGCGGACTGATGCATCCCAAGAAGTGCTGCTCCCTCGGAGGAAGGCTGATGCATACCGTGATGTGCTGCCGCATGTGCGGACTGATGCATCCTGAGAAGTGCTGCTCCCTCAGAGGAAGGCTGATGCGTACCATGATGTGCTGCCACGTGTGCGGACTGATGCATCCCAAGAAGTGCTGCTCCCTCAGAGGGAGGCTGACGTGTACCATGATGTGCTGCTTCGTGGGAGGAAGACTGACGTGTACTAGAGAGGAGGTAGGAGGAGGTCTTCCGGTTGCCCTGAGTCCCTGAGCATACCCAGTTAAAGGGTTGGGACAAGTGTGGTGATCTGAGGGTTGGCTGGTCCCTCCAGGGTGGTTAGGAAGACGAAGAAAAGAATGAAATGTACAGGTGCCCATTACTGGGTGTTCACTTGGAGTCGAATCCACTCCAGTTCGAGGTCAAACTGTAACAGTCCCCAAGCAGGGCAAGACATACTCACTAAACCCAGCGGAACAAGAGGCTTGCAAGGAGTTTATCGAGGAACACCTCAAATCTGGGAAAATTGAGCCTTCCAAATCTCTGCAAGCAGCCCCCTTCTTTTTTGTGCAGAAGAAGGATGGCAAACTTCGACCCTGCCAGGACTATCGCTATCTTAACGCCTCCACCATCAAGAATGCCTACCTGCTTCCCCGGATAGGCGACCTCATTGATCAACTTAAAGGATCGACCGTTTTTACCAAAATGGATGTCTGATGGGGGTACAACAACATTTGAATCCACCCCGACGATAAGTGGAAGGCGGCGTTCATCACACCTTACGGACTATTCCAGCCCACGGTCATGTTTTTTGGAATGTGCAACTCACCAGCCACGTTCCAGGCCTACATGAATGACACCTTTGCTGACATGATCGCGGAGGGATGGTTAGTCATTTACATGGACGATTTACTCATCCATTCGAACGATAGTATGCTCCATGAAGAGCGAACCAAACGGGTCCTGGCCCGAATGGCCGAACAGCAATTACACCTCAAGTTGGAAAAATGTACCTTCGTGGCCGAAGAAGTAGAATTCCTTGGCATGGTCGTCGGTAAGGGGAGGGTCCAGATGGACCAACACAAACTCGATGCGATCAAAGCGTGGAACCCACCCGCATCCGTTACCCAAGTACACTCTTTCTTGGGATTTTGTAACTTCTACAGGAAGTTCATCGCTGGGTTCTCCGACATTGCCAAGCCCCTTAACGACCTCACTAAGAAATCCACTGGTTGGGAATGGCTCCCCCAACACCAATCCACCTTCGAACACCTTCGCGACACATTCCTTACTCGTCCTGTACTTGCGATGCCCGACACCTCCAAACCCTTCACTATCATGACCGACACCTCATTGGTCGCAACAGGGGGTGTATTAATGCAGAAAGATGGCAACGGGGACCTTCACCCCTGCGCATTTATTTCAAAGACCCTCTCGGAGGCAGAGAGGAATTACGATATTTACGACCACGAATTGCTCACGGTCATCCAGGCACTGGAGGAGTGGCAACACTACCTCACCGGCACAGAACACAGGGTCACGGTTCTCACCAACCACAAGAACCTCACCTACTTCTGCCAGCCTCAGCACTTGAATCGACGACACGCCCGATGGCAGCTCTTTCTCCAAGAGTTCGACCTTGTTTTTACTCATCTTCCCAGCACTCAGATGAGCCCTGCTGACACGCTATCTCATCCTAGGGGTTCGGCTCCCCCACGAGACAATGCCCACCAGATGCTCTTGCCCCCCGATCTGTTCATCAACCAGATCGATGTGGAACTTCAATCCGCGCTTCAGACTGCCTCCACGGCGGATCCCCTTATCGAATCGCGGCTAAAACAAATGAGTAATGACCCTACATCCGCCCTTCCCTCCAGCCGATTCATCACCTCGGACTGGACATTCGCTGAGGGCATCCTGTACTACCAAGGCCGCACTTATGTCCCATCCGACGCCACCTGCCTTCGCCTCCTCCAGGAGTGCCACGCATCCCCCTATTCCGGGCACAATGGACTGTTCCGGACTATTGCCGAACTCTGGAAGGACTATTGGTGGCCTGGCCTGACCACTTTCGCACGCCGCTACATTTTGGGCTGTGCCACATGCCAGGCGAACAAAGTTCAAACTCATCCCACCGTCCCCCCTCTCGTGCCTATTCCGTCCACCTGCACCCATCCCTTTCAGCAGGTTTCCATCGACCTCATCACCGGACTGCCCGAGAGCTCTGGTTTTGATTCTATTATGGTCGTGGTCGACCATGGGCTTAGTAAGGGGGTGATTTTTGAACCTTGTAACAAATCTATTGACACAGCAGGGGTCGCACGACTGTTCTATTCCTCCATATTCCGACGCTTTGGTCTCCAGGACAAGGTCATCTCCGACCGGGGCCCCCAGTTTGCCTCCGCCTTTGCCCTCGAGATGGCCCGCCTCCTCAATTACGATGTTGCCCTCTCCACCGCCTATCACCCACAAACCGACAGCGAAACGGAACGGGTCAACCAGGAGCTTGAGTCCTATCTGCGGATCTTTTGTAACGGAATCCCGCAGCAGTGGGCTTCGCTTCTTACTGCTGCCGAATTTCACCATAACTCCGCCACTCATTCCGTTACCAAACAGACCCCGTTCTTCCTAATGATGGGCTACAAACCCTGCTCCTACCCCCCTCTACTCCCGAAGACCTTCGTCCCCGCCCTAGAACAACGGATGCATTCCTTGCATAACGCCAGAAATGAGGCCCAAGCGGCCCACGATAACGTGCAACGTTATATGCTTTCCCAAGTCACGTCCAAGTTCAAACCCTGGAAAACCGGACAAAAGGTGTTACAATATGTTGTTACGGGTGTCAATTTCTTTCCCTTTTGGTCGACTTACATCTCCCGATCCATTAGCGGACTCTATTTTCATTTCACGGTAACCCTTCCTGATGGTTACCCGCCGTTTGATCCCTTTATCACTTACGGTTGTGACAGCTGTCATACAGCATCCCCCATTTGGCCGCACCGCCTCTTTCCGCTCTTCTGCGACCGGCCTTCCGTTGTTCCCTCTCCTTTTTGTTCCGCTGTCACCGTTGTGCAGTATCTTTCCCTTATTCTTCCGATACTCCGCTTATACCATAATCGGCTTGGTCCGTGCCCACTCTATCACCGTATAAATACCGAGCCGCATGTACTGTACTACCTAAGCTAATTCTACACAATCATCTCTGCGTTCAATCCTGTGTGCTTCTGCATCTAAGGCACTCTCCTTCGGCTTCCACCCTTAGGACTTGCGCACTTCCCTGCGTCTGTGTAGAACCGGTACTACGCGTTGATCATAGATCTGTTGGCACAGTCTGCCTTCCAGCATTGTGTCAACCCCACCTTAGGCCCACCATCGCCTTATGAGTGGCTCTATCAAACAGGCATCCTATCTCACTCAGTCTGCTTGTTATCACTTCGCAGGACTTCAGTTCGCAGTGAGCGTAACAAAAGGTCTGGCTGGACTCGCGAAATTTGAAACTACACTACCCCACTAGGAAATTAGCCCCCAGGCGAGAGGGGCCTTTTGAAATCCTTCGAGTTCTCTCCCCTGTTTCATACCAGCTAAAACTCCCACCCAGTTGGAGAATCCACGATGTCTTCCATGCCTCACTTCTTTCCCTGTTTACAGAAATGGCGGAACACGGCCCTAACTTCCTCCCCAAACCCCCAGACATAGTAGACGGCGAGGAACAATGGGAAATCGAAGCCATCTTGGCTCATTGGGGGCCGATCAATCGGAAGCAATACTTCATCCGATGGAAGGGCTTCTCTGCAGCAGAAAACACCTGGGAACCCAAAGCGAACTTAATTTCCGCTGCGGAGCTCCTTTGGGAATACAAAGACTGCAATCGGATCAAGGGATAGTGCAGACTTTCAAGCAGACTCTACTAGGATAGGCTATAAGGCGCACTATGGTGGCAGGCCTATCCCCCAGTTCTCTCCCACACCATGTCCATGATCACTCATGAAAACATTGTCATTCCCGAAGTCTGCCCCGTCCGCCTCCACCGTTTCCCCCCAGAATATTGCTGAATGGCCTACAGAGCGCTTGTTAACAACCCTCTCGTCACCCTCTGGCTCAATAAACAACCTGAGGTCCACTACTCCACCGTCTATGAGCCCATTGTCGTCACCCTCCAAACTTTGGCCACCATCAAGGCCATCCACAACCCTGTTTCCTCCCTTACCATTGCTACCAGAACCGGGGACGTTCTCTGGGACGGAGCCATCTCTGAGGCCCAAGCCCACCTCTACGACCTCCTGCATGAGCATGGGCTCACACCTACACTCAACAATGTTCCCCCTGTCCTCGTCAACCCCACCATCCGCAAACTGGTCGGAGCCCTTCCCACCCAGTTCCAACGATTTTATCTGGCCGACGGCCACACCGTCTGGGACGAGGCCGGATGGAACAATGAAGACGACGGAACCCCTCTCCTTCCCAATCCTTCCCCTCTTGCACCCACGGCCACGCCATCCCCCGACGACTCTGCCCCCCTTCCTGTGCCACCCCCTCGTACCTCCGTCTCCCCACACCCCAACGCTCCAGGACCTTCTCCGGGAATTCGCCCTGGAACTCCTAGCTTGAACCCCCTCAATGATGGGGGATTCTTGGACCGCATCCTCACCGCAGTCGCCCACCCTGTCTGCATTAATTCCCTGTCCCCTTCGCCTACCTCTCGCCGACGTCCTAAAGGCAAGAAGACTCTCGCTAGAGGACTCCCTAGCTCGGATGTCGGAGGTTCACGACCGGATAAAGGTAAATCGGTGGATATCACAATCGCCCAGGAGCCGAGGGGTTCAAAGACCCCCATTAACGTTGCGGACTACATCGTCCCTAACATCGCCGCTACCCCCTATTCCCACCTCCGTTGCTTCAAATGCAAATGTCTGGACCACGTATGGGTCGACTGTCCCCAACACATATGCACCTTCTGTCTCAAGCCCACTCTGGGCCATCACGTGGCAGAGTGCCCCTTCTGCACCTGCATCATCTGTGGCTGCCAAGGTCATGCAGAAGATGACTGTTGGACCCGTCCTTGCATCGAGGACACCATTGACCTCACCGACTACGTGGTCAACGAGGGGGAGGACGATTAGAGATTATGACGGTGGTATGTCATCCTTGAAAGGGCGGAGCTAATGTTACGATATCCCACTCGCTGTGTCAATTTCTTTCCTTTTCTTGACTTATCCTTTACGCCGTTCTCATAGTGGTCTCTATTTCCAATTCACAGTAACCTTCTCTCACGGTTACCCGCAGTCTGATCCTTCTTCATTACGGTTGTGACAGCTGTCATACAGCATTCCCCTTTTAGCTGCATCGCCATTTCCACTCTTCTGCGACCGGCTTCCCATTGGTTCCCTCTCCTTTGTGTTCCGCTGTCACCATTGCGCAGTACCCTTCTCCTTTATTCCGGTACTCCGCTTATACCATATCTAGCTTGGTCCGTGCTCGCCTTAACTACTGTATAACTACCAAGCCACATGTACTTTATTACCCAAGCTAATTCTACGCAATCTTCTCTGCATTCAATCCTGTGTGCTTCCACATCTAAGGCTCTCTCCTTCGGCTTCCACTCCTAGGACTTGCACGCTTCCTTGCGTCTGCGTAGAACCGGTACTACACATCAGTTATAGACCTGTTGGCACCATCTGCCTTCTAGCGTTGCGCTGATACCACCTTAGGCCCCCCATCGCCTTATGAGCGGCTCTATCAAACAGGCATCCCATTCTACCTCGTCTGCTTGTTATCACTTCGCAGGACTTCGGTTCGCAGTGAGCGTAACAGTCCCCCTCTCTTTACGTACTGAACTCCTTAATATTTGTCACGACTCACCTATAGCCGGACATGCCAGACAAGCTAGAACTTTACATTTACTTTCTCGTTTCTACACCTGGCCTGGTATCACAGCAGACGCCAAAAAGTATATTTTGCACTGTCCAACCTGTGCAAGGACAAAAGGCAAAACTACCAGACCCCCTGGGAAACTTTTACCTTTACCATCTCCCTCTTCCCCTTGGCTGGACATTTCGGTTGATTTCATTACCGGACTTCCTAAAGTAAATTCCTTCGATTCCATTTGTGTCATTGTCAATCGCTTTAGTAAAGAGACAGTTTTCATTCCATGTAGTAAAACCATTTCCTCTTTAGAACTAGCGAAATTATTCCACGACCATGTTTGGTGCATTCATGGACTACCTTCGTCAATAGTATCAGATAGAGGACCTCAATTCGTCTCGGACTTCACTACAAAATTATGTACTTTGTTAGATATTACCCAACACCTTAGCACAGCCTATCATCCTCAAACCAATGGACAAACAGAACGAATGAACCAGGAATTGGAACAGTATCTCCGTACTTATGTTGCCAAGAAACAAACCAAATGGGTAGAGTGGTTGAAACTAGCCCAGTTCAATCATAATAATTCTCTATCCTCGGCAACCGGTACTAGTCCATTCTCCATTACCAAACGTCATTCTCCTCGGTTAGGATTTGAAGGTGCTGCAGAAGGCTTTGCGTTGGAAGCACAACAAAGTCATGAACAAGTCCACAAATCTCTTGACGCAGCACGAGAACGTATGAAGAAGAATACAGCACATCTTCGTTCAGACGCACCCGATTATTGCATTGGACAGAAGGTCTGGCTATCCACCAAGTATCTTAAATTACCATACACTGCTCGTAAACTTACACAAAAGTGGATTGGCCCCTATTCGATATCTGCCCTTCTTCCAAATGCAGTGACACTCATTCTTCCCTCTTCGGTTCACATCCATCCCACGGTCAATGTCTCGCAAATCAAACCTTATCGCGACCCCTACCCAGGCCACACTGACATCACTCCTGATGCTGTGCTGATTAATACCGAAGGATCTGAAGAATTCGAAGTTGGTTACATCGCAGCGTCCCACCTTTCTTCATCCAGTCTTGAATACCTTGTCCATTGGAAAGGATGGGATGAGACGGATCGCACATGGAAACCTGAGGCTCACCTCTCCCATGCGGCTGAAGCGATCAAGTCATTCCATTGTCGTCACCCCTCTGCTCCTCGTCAAATGCATGGTATTTCTTTTGCAGACTTTTCTTCTTTATTTCGTCCCTTTGGGCCTGAATACGGCACTCCCTTTTCTTCGACTCGCCTGGAATACGAGTCCCTCGGGGGGGGGGGGGGGGGGGTGTTTTTAACCTTCCCCCGTTGTCCCCCCCACTTCTTTCCCTTCATACTCTTTGGTT
>JBBPMK010000473.1:0-16314 GCA_038090295.1 Boletus semigastroideus | reverse complement strand
GTGTAAAACGACGTCACACAGCATGATGTCCTGAGTTTTCGGTAAAAGCCAGCTCGCCTTTCAGCGAGGGCACCGTCGTCCAAATGCGCACTGATTGTGCTTTGATGTCCGAGTTGGAGAACGTGTACATAAGCCAAGTGGGAACCCCCTCGCTAGTGGACTGGGCAAGGTGGTGGATGCTGGTGACTAGCTACGGACACAACTACCCTACTGTGCCAGGACCCTTGGCACCACTTGGCTCTGTCCCTATCCAGGCCCCAGCCCAGCTCCCCCTACCACAACGCGGATTGGGGTATCCAGACAGTGACCATACCCAACCCGGGTTCAATGACAGGTCAATCCCGGATATACTATTCTGCAGGTCATGTAGAGAACATTGACATAACTACTCGTAGTCATTGAGACATGGTGTTTGGTAGCCAACGGTTTTGAGCTCTCTGACACGTATATATTCAGTTCTCGGATGTAGTGCAATGGTTTGGTATATGGCTATTACTGATACCGGTGGCAACAAAAGCCCCAGCCGTGGTGGTTGTAACTATGTGAGGATGTAGAAGGAATGGTCGTGAATTTCGTAAGGGATGGCCACGGGCAGTTCTATTCCGAGATACTTCATTTTCAACTTTTCCGCCTGCCGCAATCCATGGACCTGATGGTACATATCCACTGCCTCGACATAGGAAAATTTGACTTCATTAAACTCGGGAAGAGACATCAGTGGGTGGGATTCCAAAACCCACGCTGCGGTTGTCAGACAGCGACTGATTTGGTGATAAGTTCCGGCATGTATGAGGCGGGGGGGGCTGCCGGGGGGTATATCCCTCGTCCAATTTTTCAAGGTCACCCAGATATCGATACCATCTATCTCGATCTTCATCTCGATCATGTCTCCTACTTGGATTTGCAAGTCAACCACTTGCGGACCACTAGGACGCAACTGCCAATAAGCTACGCGCCACAAAAGATGCGGTGAGTGAAATCATAAATTCACAATTGAAGTCTTTCTTACCTTTGTAAACAATTCCTTCTGTGTTGCATAGAACACCGAATCCGGCCTCAATACTGCCGCCACAAGTGAGGGGATCACCAATTTTAACCGTGATCAAAGCAACGTTGTCAACCTCCGGTTGGCACTCGTTCAACCAAAAAATTGGAACTTTCACCATGGCGACAACAGAAGCAAACCTCTAGAGATAAGAAAGGATTGAATCAACCAAGAAGCAGTCAAGGGATTAACAACCCACGTCTGCGGTTACCCTGTAACCAGCATAAGGGTTGAAGCCTTGGGCGAGAGCCATCGGGGCAAACAAGAGGGTGAGGATGCAAGCAGAAGTGACGCGCATAGTAGACATAGACCCGAACAACGGGTTGCGAACAATCTGGAAGCTTGAGCTTGGGATTGAAAATGTACCATGATCCTATGCTTTTATATGTTCGAAAGGACGTTTTACACCAGGCGCAGGAAGCTGTTTTATTGTCAAACAAACTCTGAAAATTTTAAGGACAAAAGGCATTCAGTGTGATCTCGGTAGAAAAACAGAATATATTATCTATTGTCGCCACTTGCCTTTGACCACTAGCTGTTGTATCTGTTCCATGATTACATTTTAATGTTTCTGGTGATCAAACTCCATCTTATGACAGGCAGTGTTTCACTCGTGAGCTAAGCGAAGACGTACTGGGAAACGCAGGGCCAAAATTCGCTGCTATTACTTATTTTATCAAAGAATGGTGGAAAGGGACGTCCAAGAATGTAACAAATACACCCACGATATATCACTAAGTATGCGATAGGCCTACTATGATTATGCCCATACACGTTTCACTTCCGTTCATCCTCACGGCAACTACCCGTCACTCCTTGTTGCACCTATCCCTTACCCCTTATCCCATCCGTATTACTGTGAAGGGAGTTGACAGCTTGCAACGGGCACGCCATCGCAAGCGCAATTCTGCACCAAACCAATAGATCGGACGTTCCGAATGGAGTTGAAACAAGTTGAGCTGGTAACTTTCAGCGCTCAGAGACGTTCAATGGACCACGACGGATGATCTTCCCTCCTATTACTAGTCACGATAAACAGTTCGACCTGGTTGACAATACGCGCGAAGGATCTCTCTCCTCTCTCTCTCAGCTCAGGCTGGAGATCGAGAAAACTTGCATCGGGTCGTTCCAAAACATGGCCGCGACGGTATCAGTACCAGTTGGTAAAACGTGAGTGCGTCCGTCAGGGAACATGTATGGGCTGAGAGATGCAGCCTGCATGTGCGACGGACGGACGTCACATGCGTTGCCTCTGGTAGACTGGAACACGTACCACGTCCGCCGCCGCCGCCGGTTGTCGATAGTATCCAAGTCCCCCCTCCTGCCCAAGACAAGGTACGATGACTTCTGCTGGAGAGGAACGACTTGGTCAGTCGATGGAGCACCCCCACGTTCGAAAGAAGTTGAACGTCGAACTTGAATGGACGGTGCAGCGTTATTGATAACATTGTTACTAACCAATTGTCATGGCTCAATCGGAGACGGTCCGTGCACTGGGCATACGCCTGAGTCTTTCTTTGTCAGCGCGGGGTATCGCGTCGACTGCTTCCGCCATCGCTAGTACCCTGAATGCGTGTGACACAATCTGCGCCCTCGTCATCAGAGAGCACACGTTGGTGGTGAGCACCCCGTGTGAGCCTCGACCATGGTGAAGCTGCATCTCTTGGCAGCCCATACATGTTCTCTCCAGGTCGACATTGAGGAAGCGTTGACGGCACGTATAGAAAGTCTAGGTGCCAGTGTATCGCCCATTCACTTGTAGCTCGACGCCATTAACGTCTTCCCGCAGCGACATTCCGCGAGCTCGGTTCACCAGATCCATGCCACAAGCACCGGTAGAGCCAGCCAGCGAGACATGCGTCCTCCCTCTCCTTCCCGGACGACGGCTCACTTCACCCCAGCTCCGAGTCGGCTCGTACCACTTTGCCTCTGGCGTCGACGCGAGTTCTTCGGCGTCCCTCGCGGCCTACATCATGATAAACTCGCTCACCTACTCCATCGAGAACACCTCGGCCTGGTTCTCCAAAGGCCCCATCTGGGAAGTCCGCAACAGCTGCTATTTCTGCTTTAAGTGGTCTCGAATCGCCTGACCGCCGGGGTGATGAAGCATTTTGGTGCGAGCGGGCGGTATTAGCAGGGTGCCAATCTGTTTGAAAAGTTGGCGGTGGAGGGAACCAAGGTGGCATCCTTGTTGGCCAAGAGCTATATCGGGATAAGTGCGTCATTGTCGTTTTGTGCATGCGTGCGTGCGCATACTGATGGTGTGGGTAGACGAAGAAGTCAAGGCGGTACATATCATGTCAGCCGCGATGAAGCTGACGCCGCATTCGTATACGCTCTTGCACGTTCAGAGCGATTTCTTGCGGTCCAAGGGCAAGGCGGCGTGGGCACTCAAGTTGATGATGCGATGCTAACGGCACCACATCCCTCCCCCACCACTCGCCATGACGTTGCAACGACGGTGACGCGATGACAGCACTGCCGTGCCTGTACCACCCCACCCCCTCACACTACCTAAGTACCACGACGGTCACGCGACGGGCACAACGACGGCACTGCTGTGTCGTTGCTATCACCACACCCTCCTTTCGCCACTCACTACGACGGCGCAACGCCGTCGACAGTGGACACCCACAGTGTCGATAACAGCGACGACAACGACGGCCGTGTCAATGGCACCGCCATATCCGCGTCACCACCACCTGCCCTCCCACCACTCTGTGCGACAACACGTCGACAGCGACATGATGACGACACGATGCCATGTCTGTGCTACCACCAGACCCCCCTTTCTACCACTCAACGCGACGATGGCGACGGCATGCCCGTGCCACCCGGACACCACCACTGCATTCTCCTCTTGTTCACTACAACGGCATGATGGCCATGACGACGAAACCACTGTGGCCATGCCACCACCGCATTTGCATCCCACCATTGACCACGACGATGCAACCGCCGTGCCTGTATCACCACCTCACCACCCTCCAACCATTCATCACCACGACGCGGCGACGATGCGAGGGGTACGAGTCGTGTGCGGGCAGCGCCGCGACGTCGGTGGTAATATAGTGCGATCTCCTCGTCGAATGACTACTTGCAACTTGTTGATAAGGTCTACACAGGCTTCCAGACCTACGGCCCGTCCACCCGCATGACTTGCCCGAAGCGCCGCTGTACCCTTTGCTCCACACCAATGTACCCGTGGCCGCAATGACTTACTCCCGTTTTCCCCTGGGACTCCGCTGTTCTCAAGCCACGTCCATCGGGTCGAGCTGTTTATCGTGACTAGTAATAGGAAGATCACCCGTCATGGTCCATGGAATGTCTCCAAGTACTGACATTTACCAGCACATCTTGTTTCAACTTCATTCGGAACGTCTGATCTATTGGTTTGGTGCAGAATTGCGCTTGCGACGGTGTGCCCGTTGCAAGCGGTCAACTCTCTTCACCTGGCGGTTGACACATAAAGAGCGTCTGTCATTCCACGTCCGTTATTACCGGAGCTCCGGGTCGGACATGGGCGCCAGTGCATCCATCGAGCCCTGATGAGCAAGTACCGTGCATCAAATCATCGTTTTTTTTTTCAGCTCAGCTATAACGAGTTGACGCTTCAATTGAGTGTTAGGGTGTATCAATCAACCTACGTAGTGCAAAGCAGATGTGGGCTTGTTCTCAGACGTTCCCTTTCACCATTATTTGATAACTTTCGAGGTGAAACCGTCCGTTAATAGCAGCGAACCTTGTTACAAGATGGCCTTGCTTTCCTAACGCAAGTTGGCTGTACGTCCTGATGGAAGGACAGTGTGATAACGCACAAGACAAACCATGACGCAAGACGGGCGGAGAGACCAGCAGTCCAACGATCCTTGGCCACTCCGAGGGACCGAGAGCCTACTAAGCCTAGTAGTTTAGACTCTGGACGACTTGACGGAAAGCAGGTTTCGTGCGGCCTTGAGTCGTATGCCCACCGACGCGGGGACTGCGGGCGTCGTACATGTTCTAGAACGGCATGTACAGTGTCCTAGCCACTCAACCTTGAAGATAGTATCTCCACGTTGATTTGCCTCTGCTCGCAAGAACATACATTCTATAAACGATATGCGATTCCGAGTCGACGACGTACAGTTTGGACAATTAGCACTCTCGACCAATGGCCATTTTCAAGCTGTGTCTGCTCCGCCTCGAAGGCGACCAAGTGCATGAAAAGTGCGACGAGAACGAGTTTTGAACGACGTACCGCGACTTGTCTCCGTATTTGGCGGCCGTCCAACTCGTTCACAGAATGTTTGCACATGCTCTGCCACGGGAGCACGAGAGGTTGGTTTGGCATGGGATGGTCCTCCCGGCACATTGCGAGAAACCCTCGGAAACCATTTGTGGGACGTCTGGAAGAACGTGCAACTTTGGGTTCGTGGTCGTGCTCCCTTTGTACGTGCGTTTTACAGCTTATTTTGTGGTTCTCCATGATACCGCTTTGTCTCTATTTCCTCTCCGTGTGTCTCCGTGAAGCGCTCCACGTGGATGCGAAGGGTGAGCGCAACATAACCAAGACACTGAGGAGTAACTCTCCAAACCAGGCTCGGACACTTGCTGTGACGCGGCGAACATGCACCGCTCAGGACACAATGGGCTACAACAAATCATGACATGTCGCCGGAACTTACCCCGGTAAAATCCTTCATGTGCGAGGACCGGAACAATCGCTTTTGGAGCCAACAACAGGTACGATACAGAAAATCACCAAGGCTGAGCCAGACAAATCAGAGTGTGAGATTACATAGGGCGGTAGTCTCCACTTCACACTCAACAGTAAGTACATATAGTATAAATTTAATCATACACTGAGGATGAGCGCTTCAGTTCGTGATGTCGTTTAGCCAGATAAAAAAGCACCCTCCGTCGATACGAGTGCCCAAACTTGAACGTAAACCCACTGCCCCTTCCGCTGGTCTGCAAGTACTGCGAGGACAGACGGTCGTTGAAACCGCCTCCCTGGACACATCCCTTGGGCGTTGGGATCGCCATTGTTGAAGCGCTGACGAAGCTTTGCAAATGTTATCGATCACTAAACGTGCCACCGGTTCGATGCCACAGGGATACTTCCTCGCGGTTGCTGAGGACTTGGTAGGCTTCGTTGACGACGACCATCTCGGATTACGAACCACCCTTGTGCTTGGTCTTCGGACGTCGCTCAGTACGCTAGGCCGGGGTGAGGTAAAAGGAGGTCGAGGGGAAGCCGACAGACCGAAAGAGGGAGCGGTCCAAGGTCCAAGAGAGGGAGCGAACGGGCAAGGGCATGGAGCACTCCTCGGCCCGGGACGGGAGCCGACCTGCCGGGTAGGGCGGGTGGGAACGCCTCGCAGGCGCGTGTGCACGGCAGTTGGGCTCGCGCGTTCCGGACCCGCGAGGCACCGGAATGGGGAACGAGGCTGCGCTGAAAGGATTGCGCTGTGAGACGCCTCGTGCCCCGCCGCGCCACAAGCCCGTCAGTCTCGTCGCGCGACGAACCCCACCCCGGGCCGATCACTCGGACGCATGATCTCCGAGTCGCCATTCGAGGCGGATCACCCATCGCGCTGGGTCACCATGCTGTGTACATTATTCCATGGAATTCGGACAACTGACCCGTACGTACTTGAAGGGTCATGATTGCATAGGAGACCTTCGATCTTGTTATCTTGTTCAAATAGATGACCTCGGCGTCGTTTTTGCTAACCATCCCCCTTCATCCGCGCGATCCAACCTCATTCTCGTCGTAATTCATCTATATACTCCCTACAAACACACAATCTATGTACAGATACAACACGTCTTGGTGCGGCCAGCAAGCGCCTCGATTGATGTCACAGCTTCTGTGTCGTGTTCGCAGGAACCGCCGCCTTGGTTCCAACACCAGCGGCAGTCATCGCACCGTTCGTCGTACAGGGTCCATCATCTATCCAAACCCCTGCGGAATCTGGTAAGAAAAAAGAAGACATGTCAACACAGCACGCAGCGTGACCCAAGCCGACGTCATCAACACATACCACTAGGCACGTCATTATATGTCCAATAGGACGCTGTCCAGAGGTCGCCGCTGAAACCATCGTGTCGCGTCAGTCATACTATGCCGTAGGCGAATGCACAGCGGGGTGCGACAAACGTATCCGTACGTGACTTGACCACCGCCGACGTACTAATGATAGAGGCGCACTGAGCACGTTCATTTCGCGGTACGACGCAAACAAGGAAGTGGCTTACAGCGACACCGGTCGACCACGGTGAAACACCCGCGCGTGAGCCTGTGCCTGCAGTCGTCGTCGAGGTAGCGCTCATTGTCGTTGTCGTCGTCGTCGTCGTCGATGAATAGGTTGAGGTTGTAGGCGAGCTCGAAGTGGGAGAGGTCGTTGAGGTGGTTGGCGGAACCGTCGCCGACACTGCATCACCAGTCAGGGCATTCTTCACGGAAAGATCATACCGACTGTTGGCTGGTTCCCATTGAGTCCATCTGCGCCGTTCAAATCTGGTGACGAACGCACCATAGGCTTGAGACATGTCCCACAACATCACACCGCCAAAGGATGAATAAGTGATCATCGTCTGCTGAATGATGGTGGTGATCGTCGAGGCGGAGATGTAGCCAGACCTTGTCGCGCTGGACGAGGCTGGCGCACCGATGTAAACCTTCACATTGAGATCAGGGGAGACCGTCTTTGCCTAGTTATCCCTGTTGCAATGGTAAGGCGTGTCGAGGTGATGATTGATAGCGCTTACCAAGTAGAAAAGTCCCAGTCCTAGTGAAGACGAGAATAAATGACGCATACACGCTGGTATCTAAAACCACCTACGTTCGGGTTTCCGTAGTGGGTCAGTCCACAGTAGTAGTTGTCTATACAAACGCATGAAGAGTGAGTAAATGCGTCGAAGAGTGCTTGAATACTCACAAAACTAAACAACAACGGCGTCAAAGGGAACCGCGGTTAGCGTACTACCAATATATGCGTCGGGATAAGGACGCTGAGGTGCTGCGGAAAATGATCAACACTGACGACGCATGTGATCATCGTCTTTTGCTCACCAGCAGTGATATAATATCTTGAAAGAGAATAACGGTCAACAGGGCAATTATCCAAAAAAAAGAACTGCTTGCTGCCGCCATCCATGAGTTGTCGGAGGGTCGTCAGGAACGCCGCGAATCCCGTCTGTGATCCAGCTTCGATGTCCATATCATTCCTTTTTTCCAACGATAAGCCATGCAGAAGATGATACTATTTGCTCGCATAAATGCTCACCCGTCCAATACTGCAGAACCGAACAGACGGGTCGTGCTCTTCCCACGAAGAAAAAGGTCCCAGATAATCTGCGCAAAAACCTGTCCTTCCGCGTCGTTCGCAAAGCCTGTCGCACCGGTCGCTCCACCAAGCGAGATGGTGACAATCTTGCCTGCATTCTGGCATGTCTCTATGCCCGATGCGAGAAACGAGCAATTTCGGAGCTGAGTCCCGGGGAAGACGGGGTTGAAACTCGTGCTGCACGTCTACAAAGAGATGAGGTATCAACCATTCGACTGATAGAAAAAAGAATGCCGGAACGCGCGTTGGCGAGGTTGATGGACGGGAGGCCGCCAGTCGTATTGAATTCGTCCAAAAAGGCCATTGAGATGATGTCGACGGTGGCATCCTATCGTTTATTTGGGATTGGGGAGATGCGAGGGAGACAGTGTCAAAGAACCTACTTGGCAATAGTAACCTGTTGCCTGGATTGGTCGCACCGTATGAATTCTGACCCCAGTATCTGAATCGCCGTAGTCCGTTGAAAGAAATGACGGGCAGTCGTCGTCGCAACTTACAGGGCCAGCTAAAAGGAAATGTAAATACGAGGCAATAAACACAAATGAACGACTCACATTCGTGTTCGCGGACATGGAGAATGCTCGCACAACAGGCATCGACATCAAGGAGGCCACAGTCAGGAGAGTCGGACACCAGGAAATGTCTCGTGAAAACGGAAGATAAGGGGGCGAAAGGCGAGACATGGTTGGGGGTCAGGTGACGGGAGAAGGGCTCTGAAGTGGCCGAGAACGACATCAACCACCTGAGGCTTTATATAACAGACCGTAGTGTCTCCAAATATGTTCGCCAAGACGCGTCCTCATCGGTCAATGGATTTTACTTGCAGAGCGGCACCCAACGTAGTAAAAGGCTCGAGGTTTTGCCGGCTTGAGTCTGACGTGTCGCATGAACCTTTCTGATGGTGGTGGTAAGTCTGACATGGACCTTTGCTCAAGTGACGCGAGTCGGGCGTTTGCTTAGCACTTGACCCAGAGTGATTGTACGAGGACACTCTAAAATCGCCGTAGCATTTGGGCTTTATGGTATGAAAATGGAAGAGGTAAGGTTTGGCAGTCACTGATGCTACTATATAGACACTACTTATGCGCGTATGCGACCCTAACTGACAAACCCCCTGAACGTGGTCGGGAAGAAAAGCAACTTTCCGCCCTTTTTTGTTGCCTTCACTTCCGGTGAGAGCATTCAATCTTCCAGGACATGTCGAGAGTGACCCTCCTCCAGGAAAAAGTATAACTCGCCGATAAGGCAACGCACTAGCTCAGAGTTTACTCCTGACCAAAGTCTCCTTGTCGACATGCGGTCACTCGAACAGCTGATCCACCCCTCTCTTCTCACAGAAACGATGGCACACGCTACATCCAGGTCCTGCCGTGCAGGGCGTCTCCTCCGCGTTGACGGATCGATCGCCTTATCAACGTGAGAATGAGGTTTATATCCGGACGTCCTCGACCTGGCCCTATGAAAGGAGACCAGTCATGCTCCCTCACAGCGTACGTCCATTTTAAAGCTGCTTTTGTGGTTCTCCACGGCACTTCTTTGTCTCCATTTCTGCTCCCTGTGTCTCTGAAGCGTACCACATGGATGCGAGCGCGAGCGCAACAGAACCAAGACACTCTCCAAACCAAGCTCGGACACTTGCAGTAACGCGAGTATGCCTTAGAAGCTTTGCAAAACATGTGCTACCCTCGAACGGACACAGCAGGTGGAACGAACCATAACATATCGCGTGACCAAGGCTCTCCAACATGTGCCCGGGACTTTCCTCGGTGAAATGCTTCATGTTCGAGGATTGAAACGGCCGTCTTTGGAGACAAAAAGAGGTGCGAGCGACGAAACTACCAAGGCCGAGCCAGGCAAAAATGTGAGATTATATAATCCCTGTTGGAACGGTAAGCGAGTTAGCAAGTATACAACTTTTTTCCGTCTGACACGCTCAGCAGTAAGCATACCGTATATTTCGTCACGGAGAAATGAAGGTAACATGATTGTACAGTGACGAAGAGTGCCTCAGTTAATCCAAGTCTCGTATCTCGTCTGGTGTTATGGATTGATGCTAGCGCCCAAACCTGAACCTATAAACGGATCGCCCCGTTGGGAATTGAAAGCACCGACGAAGCTCTGCCAATGTCATCGATTACAACGCCCCACCGGTTCGATGACACAAGAATACTCGCCTGGGTCGTTTGAGGTCCTTGTAGACTTCGCTGACGCTCATCGCGACGAGCCCCACCCCGGGCCGATCACTCGGACGCATGACCTCCGGGTCCCAATGCGAATCGGACCGTCCACCACGCTGCGACGCAATGCTACAGTATCCACTACTTGTCCTTCTACAGTTTTATTCGATCCACGAACCTTTCAAAAATGCGCCTGTTGATCGAGAATTACCCCCTTGGAATATGGACCAGTTCGCGTTGCATAGCAAGACCTTCAGTCTTGTCTTCTCTACCTACTACGTCCTACATACATGCATAGACTCAATACATCTTCGTGTAGCCAGCAGTGCGTACATCGCACATAGCAACCCCCAAGCATACCTCCTCGATCAACGTCACAGTTACTGTGTCGCGTTCGCAGGGACGGGGACGGCCGCCACAGCGCCGCCCGTCAACGCCGTCTTCACGGCAACGTCATACCGCCCGTTGGCTGTCGCTCCCAATGAGTTCCCGTCCACGGGCCATCGAACGCATCGTGCAAAACATGAACGCACCATAGGCTTGGGACATGTCCCACAACATCACCCCGCCAAACGATGTATACTTGCTCTTCGTCTGCTCGACGATGGTGGCGAGCGTCGAGGGGGGAACGTAACCAGACCCTGCCGCGCTGGGCGAGACGGGTGCGCCGATGAACACCTTGACGTTGCGGTTAGGGGAGACGGTCTTGGCCCAGTTATCCCTGGTGGGATGATCAGGCGTGTCGAGCCGGGAGGGATGGTTGAGGACGCCTACCAGGTGGAAAAGTCCCAGGCCTAGTGGAGAAGAGAATAAATGGCGCATACACTGTGATCTCTAAAACCACTTACATACTGGTCTCCGTAATTGGTCAGTCCACACCAATTGTTGTCTACGTGCATGCATGAAGAGTGAGTAAATGCGTCGAAATGTACTGTGATACTGACAAAATTGAACAAAAACGGCGTCGAATGGAACCGCGTTTAGCGTATCACCAATATATGCGTCGGGAAAGGGACACTGAGGTGCTGTGGAAAACGATCAACAGTCACGATGTGTGAGATCGTCGTCCTTTGCTTACCAGCAGTGATATAATATCTTGAAAGCATGATTGTCAGCAGAGTGAATATCCAAAATAAAATAAAATAAACAATACACTTTTTGCTGCCGCCGTCCATGAGTTGCCGGAGGGTCGTCAAGAACGCCGTGAATCCAGTCTGCGATCCCCCTTCAATGTCCATGTCGATCCTTTGACCATCGATGAGCAGTACGGTACACCATCGCTCGCATAAATGCTCACCCGTCCAATACCGCATTACCGAACGGACGGGTCGCACTCGTCCCACCAAGGAACAGGTTCCAGACGGTGTACGCAAACGCGCGCCCTGCCGCATCGTCCACAAAGCTAGCGTCACCCGACGCTCCACCGAGCGAGAGGGTGACAATCTTTCCCGACTTCTGGCATGTCTCTATGCCCTGTGCGAGAAATGCGCAGTTTGGGAGCTGAGTCCCAGGAAAGTCCGTGCTGGAGCTCGAGCTGCAAATCTACGAAAAAAAATACCCGAAGTATTAACCATTTGACTGAAGACAGCAACGCATGTCGGAACGCACGTTGGCAAGGTTGATGGACGGGAGGCCGCCTGTCGTACTGAATGTGTCCAAAAAGGCAATTAGAATGATGTCAACGGTGGCATCCTGTCGTTCATTTGGGTTTGGGAAGATGCGAAGGAAACAGTGCAGGAACCTACTTGGCAATAGTATCCAATGGGCTGCTGCCAACCCTCAGCGTTGGCTGGATTGGTCGCACCATATGAATTCTGACCCCAGTATCTGAAGCGAAATAGTCCATTAAAAGAAACGATGACCACATGTCGCTACTTACACGGCCAGCTAAAAGGAAACGTAAATACGAGACAATAAGCACAGATGATCGACTCACGTTTGTTTCCGCGGACATGGAGAATGCCCGCGCCACAGACATCGACACCAAAGATGCCGCAGTCAGGAGGGACACCAGGAAATGTTTCGTGGGTAGAGAAGGCACAACGAGCGAAAGAGGAAAGCTCATTGTGGATCAGGCGACCGGAGGACTCTGAAGCGGCCGAGAACGACTGCAACCATCGAGCCTTTATACAGCACCCCGTCGGAGTGTCTCCCAATATGTTCGCCTGCAAATAATGGGTCCACCAGCAATGGTCCGAGAAATGAAATAGGTATTAGACCCGCGCCGTTCTTGTATGGGAAAGCTGGAAAGTAACCCCGAGGATATCTTTAGGTAGATTCCTTCCGTCGTATGTTGAGACACCAGATAATTGTCAACACTAGGAAGTCGGAACCAAAATCAGCCAATTTTCTCTCAAGGTTACCCCATGTGGCATCACTACTTTGATTCCCTTCATACACGGACCATTTCGGTATGCTGGGGTAGTGACCATCAGTTGAAAGTTGGAATGATCCTTGGTATCACGACATCCGCTGCGGTTTCATCCACAACGTTGGTTACGCCCATGTTATACTCAGATCTGAGCAATTGGACAGTGTCATGCTCCGTCGCAGAGCCGCAGTGGGGATGTGCATATAAGAGGATGACCGCTGCTAACAGGCGGACCCAGTACATGGCAGCGTAGAAGCAAAACAAGATCGGGTGAATTTGCTGTGGTTTGTTGTCCAACTGCGCTCGATTTAAAGCACATATATACCCCCACGTTGGCATAGCAACACTGAGCTGAATTAGCCGCAACAAGATCGCGAAAAAACGGAACGATGCTCTTCTGAATATAGAGTACACGTGCGACGGGGCCGGTACAGCGAGCTATCGCTGTCAAAGTGGGGAACCGTGGAGACCGCGCTGATCCAGAACGTTCAGGAAAAATATCCGTAGACCAGCCAAGTGTGTTCCGCGGACTCACCATCGGTGTGCTGAGTGAACTTCCGCAGTGGGACAACGCCAACAAGGCGGATACGCGAGACAAGCACACACCTGTGGTAGATTCCGACGCAGACGCCTTGACCCGATGCTCGTAATGCCGCTTGTCTCAAATTGTAGTTGTTCGGCATCTCTCCCGTTTCAGAAAAGGTTCAAAATGTTTTCATTTGGAAATGAACGGATTCATTCGGCCAATTTTCAATCACAGCTCCAAACCAAGGGCTCCGCTTGAAATCTCCCAGTGTTAGTTTAATTCAAATTCAGTAATGACATTACAGTGCCGCACTCTGGAGCTCTGGAGAGGCTTCCAATGGGATGCGAGA
This sequence comes from Boletus semigastroideus, assembly GCA_038090295.1. NCBI lineage: Eukaryota > Fungi > Basidiomycota > Agaricomycetes > Boletales > Boletaceae > Boletus > Boletus semigastroideus. The sequence goes on along the minus strand of JBBPMK010000473.1, from coordinate 2,512 downwards.
CCCTTGTCCCTCCTCACTTTAGGTGAAAGTTCATCAAACATGGATACATTTGTGGCCGATTCTCCATGTATCATCAAGCACACCTCTGCCAAGCTTCCATGTCTGGTCACTGCAAATGATGTGCCAGACAATTACCTGCACAGATCTTGGGAGAAAATGATTATCTTGCATTCTGGTATTAACTGTGGCCTCCATACATTGGACACCACAGACAGAGAGTTATTTCAGACAGCAGATATAGGGCCAAAATATCTCCAGAATGAAGTATTGCTTTCAGCAGAAGTTGTAAATGAAAATTGGGAGAAATCATATGTTTTGGCAACATTGCTGATTTGAATTCTTACTGGCTTAATTGCCCAATTTAAAGTCTGCATTTCTGAGTAATGAAGAAATATTGTGTTCCTGTCCCTTTCTGTGTTGCGGAGGCCAACGCTCAGGTGGACAATCTTACAGTGATGCTCAACTACTGGCAAAGATGATATGAGAAAGTGTGGGGGAACGTCACTTCGCTAGGTCGCAACCTAGGATACGAATGAGATTGTGGAGTGGGGAATCACACAAGTTGTTACACTTGCCTAAGTGTAGCCCTTACTTGTGGACGAGGGACAAGGGTGTCAGATTGAATCCGGACAGAGGTTCGGTCTTTGATGATGTGAACGTACTACTGACACCTTGATAGGACATTCAGGAACAAGGCAATGCCTGTTGTACACTCAGAACAATATCCTTTGCAGTGTATGCTCAGTCACTGGCGAGTTGAAAATAGTAGAGGTAGGAAGGTCAAATGGATCCTCACACTAGGCCTCAAGTCAAGATGACTGAATAACCGAAGTGGATTAGACTGAGGGGAAATTCTCAGTCAACTACTGACTACTTATACAAGTACGATTAAGGTTAGAACGGAGCTCGAACTCTATGAAGAGATAAGAGCGACTAATGCTACTGGTCCACATATGTAGGGTAAAGGGTCTGACGTCATGCGCAGTCGTAATGACGTCATGCGCAGTCGTAATGACGTCATGCGCAGTCGTAATGACGTCATGCGCAGTCGTGCTGACTGATGTGCAGTAGGGATGACGTCATGCACAGTGATGGACTAATAATAGAAAGAGGGTTCAAGATAAGAGCCTAGACTGATGATGTCATAGGGTCTGGACTGATGACGTAGGTGGCTGTGTACTGAGGTCTAGACTAATGACATCATGAGTGGCTGTGAGTCACGTGACCTGAAAAAGAAAGGGAAAAGAAAGGTCACGTGTTGGGTTCAAACTGAAGAGTTGAAAGTGTAGGAATTGAGTAGGCTACTAGGACGAAGTGCATAAAGAGGGCAAGGTTCATAACACTACCCCCCCCTTAAGGACTCGTATTCCAGGTGAGTCGCAGAAAAGGGAGTGGCATGTTCAGGCCCAAAGGGACGGAAAAGAGAAGAAAAGTCCACAAATGAAATACCACGCATCTGACGAGGAGCAGAGGGGTGACGACGACAGAATAACTTGATCGCTTCAGCTGCATGAGAGAGGTGAGCCTCTGGTTCCCATGTGCGATCCGTCTCATCCCATCCTTTCCAATGTACCAGGTATTCAAGACCGGATGAAGAGAGTCGAGACGCTGCGATATAATCAACTTCGAATTCTTCAGAACCTTCGGTGTTAATCAACACTGCATCAGGAGTGACATCAGTGTGACCAGGGAGTGGTTCACGATAAGGTTTGATCCGCGAGACATTAACCATGGGATGGATGTGAACCGAAGAGGGAAGAATGAGGGTAACCGCATTTGGAAGAAGGTGTGATATAGCATAGGGGCCAATCCACTTTTGGGTGAGTTTGCGAGCAGTGTAAGGTAACTTGAGATGCTCGGTGGATAGCCAAACTTTCTGTCCTATACGATAATCAGGTGCGTCTGAACGAAGATGTTCTGTACTTTTCTTCATACGTTCTCGTGCTTCGTCAAGAGATTTGTGGACTTGTTCATGACTGTGTTGTGCTTCCAACGCAAAGCCATCTGTAGCGCCTTCAAATCCTAACTGAGGGGAGTGTCGTTTGGTAATGGAGAATGGACTAGTACTGGTTGCTGTTACGATTGCTCGACCAGTACCACCTTTTTCTCAGAGAACTCATCCCCTTCGTTCTCCCTCTCCTCCCGGAACCCCTCTACATTGCCCGTCTCGCAATCTCCACACTTATCCTCGCCCTCTGCATTGCATACCTCGTCACCCTTGCATTGCCTCGCTCCACGCGCTAGCCGCATTCCCCGATCCCATCTCCCGATCCATCTTGATCCATGCGCTTGCCGCATGTCTATGCTTCTTCTTCTCTTGATCCATGCGCGAGCCGCATGTCTTGCTTCTTGAACCCTTGATGCATGTGCGCACCACATGCCTTGCTTCTATTTCCCGTGCCTTGCTTCTCTGTTTCAGATCGATCACATCGATCTTCTTCAACCCTTGATCTCCCCTACATGAGGTTCCCTCATGTCTCTTATCTTCGACTCCTGTTTCACCTTTCGCACT
>JBBPMK010000472.1:0-16422 GCA_038090295.1 Boletus semigastroideus | reverse complement strand
ATGGTCAGTATGTCCCTCTCATTTTTCATTTTTTTTTTTTTTGAGCGTGCCATCTGTACCATATATTCTCCTCTAGTCGTCTTGCCACAGTGCTCTTTGTATTCTCATCCAAGGTCGCTCGGCCAGACTAGATCATCTATTTATTGATTGGATGCACACGATACATCTCGTAGCGTCTCAAACGGCGACCCACTTTCTCATTCTCCCAACCAATACTCCAACCTTGTCGCTCCCATCCTCGCCTGCGAGCATCGCCCGCCCCTCGTCGTCCGTCATCCCAACACACGCCTTCCACCGCTCCAGCTCGCCCATCTCGACGCCCAGTGCACGCACGATCGTCTCGAGGTACCCCAGGTCCGCGCTGAGCTGCGCAGCCCCCGCCCCGCTCAGCGTCTTGATCTGCGGCAGCACCTCCCGCGTGAGGTGCACGACCGTCGCGCGGCCGAGCGAAGCGAGCCACGCCGCGGTGACCACTTCGGGCGAGGGCGCCACCTGCACCTGTCCCCGCTCGTCGTCCACCTCTCCCGTTCCCGTTCCCGTTCCTATAGACGCAGACGCAGACGCCGTCACCGCGTCCACACCCACGAGCGACCCAAGCTCGAACCCGAGCGCGTCGTCCTCTGCATACACCTCAAACAGCCGCGGGAGGTTCAACAGCCCATCGCCCACCCGATGCGCAACCTCGCTCGGGCTCAGCGAAAACGTCGGTAGTGCGACAGCCGCCATCATCCCCGGCACTGCGTCCTGCACGCGCGCCGCGGACCACAGCGCCAGTGTCGGGTACGATGCGAGGTGTGCGTAGAGCGGCGCAAGCAGGATGCGCTGTAGCGTGCGTTGGTTCGCCCGCGCGAACGTCGTCAGTGCCGCGTGGGCGCTCGGAAAGAGGGCCGGGGGTGGTTTCGTAGAGGGTGCGAGCTGCGTGAGCAGGTTGCGCAGCTCGAGCGAGTTGAGTGCGGATTGGGCGAGCAGGAGGCCTTGGCCTTTGGTGACGCCCGGCGTGTACACGCCAGAACCGTTACTGCCCCATGCCATGCGAAAGGCTGTCGACACGTGTCGGAGGGACGTCATCAAACGGGTCTCGGACACGCCAAGACGGTCTTTCACGGCTCGTCCAGCAGCAAGGAGATGCAGCGTCTTTTGTATGTGCGCCCAGTCTTGTGACGTGTAGTCTAGGTCTGCGAGCTCTTCATCCTCCAAAGCGGCTAACGCTGTGTTTGATCCAGATCCAGGTGCTGTTCGTGAATCCGTGCCAACAAGGCTCGAGATCGCGTTCGTCCAGGTCTCGACAAAGGTACTGATGAACGCATCCAGGGCGCGCACGAGGCCGACAGAGCCATACCCGTGCGTAAACAACAGGCAACGTTCTATGCTTTCCTCTGCGGCGCTGAACACGTCCACGGCACGCTCACGCATGGCTCGCGCGGCTTGGTCCCCATCTAAATTCTTAACGTTTGCTGGAAGAGGAGGCCCCAGGGTCTCGTCCAATAGCCGCCTTTCGAGGGTACCAAAGTCGACCTGGAAATCAAGGAACGGCTGAAAGAGGCATAGATCCCACTCTGCGCCTTCATCCGTATTACCACTGGCGGTATTTGTAGACCCCCCTCCAAGTCTACCCGCACTACTCATTGACCGCCAAGACATTGACATTCGCATAGAGCGCCGTCTGGAGTGTTTGCCTTCGCCCGGGGAAGATGACAATGACGGGGTTAACAAGTGAGGAGCAGATACACGTAGTTTCTCGAGAATTCTCTCAGCACCTCGCGCAAAGTCTTCGGATACCTGAAAGAGTTTTACGACGTCCTTCAATGCTGTCGCACTGCTCTCGTTGTGGAAGAGGGCAGCTAGACGCTGAGCAGGGGGTGGTGTGAGTACGTTGAATGTGGTGTAGATGAGGGCAGCGAGCGTGCGTTCTGGGTCTGGAAAGATATTGGGAAGGGCGGTACGCTCTCCATTGAGAACCATCAAAAAGGAAGACAGGAAAGAGGGGTAAAATGCTCCCAGTAATTGGGGATTTTCTCTGTCGGTACCTTCGCTGGGACCAGGTTCGCCCTCGATAACTGCCTTGCTCCATGCCTCTACTATCGCGCTGCGTCGCGTACCATAATAATAGTTTCTGAATTCGCCTTCGCGTTCTATGTCGACAAAGATGGCGTAGAACGATTTGCATGATTCCACGTCGCAAGCGGTTACAGCACGCACAAGGTCGGGAGAGAGAGCAGCCTCGAGCTGGTTCGCTAGTGAAGTCAACAACGCCCGACGAGGCTCGTGTACTCCAGTCGAGGTACCGACAATACGAGCAGACATGGGCATCGACCGAGCAGAAGCAGACAGCCTAGAAGCGGCACGCGCATACGCCTTTTCTGCAAGTAACGCAGTGACCTCCGTCTCCAGGGCACTCCACGACTCTGCCTCACGCAGAACATCGCGGGCAGCTTCCATGCGCATTCTCAGAGTGTCGAGATGCTGCAGTCGTTCGAGCACCTTGGAGGTCGCGTCAGGTTCTGTCGTGTCTGCGGTCGTCTGTGCCGAGTTACGAGACTGCGAGGGCGGCAGGGACTGTGCTAGGACGTTGCGCAGAGCCAGCGCACCGTCCCGAGTGAAATGGATATCATAGGCGAGGCGGGGTGCAGCGCGCGCTATGTCGTCTATGGTGTGCTCGAGGGTTGCGGACGTCGACTGGGCAGCTATGGATGTCGTGGTCTGGAGCGCGTCCAGGGTGGAGGCGTGCGCGACCAGCGGGGGGTCGTTGGACGTGGCATTGTTGGTGACGGTGAGGACGGTGTTGAGCCACGTCAGTACGTCGGGGGATTTATCAAGTTGCTCAACGACGGACGCTGCAGTCACCGTCGCCGTCGTCGAGGCCATGAAAACATCAAATCAAGGGGAATGTGGCCAATCGAGGTCGAGGTACGTTTGTCAACAGTGACAACAGGCTGCCGAAGAGCAATGTTGATAGTCGGATATGGTGTAAAGGCTAACATTGCCGCCTCTCACGCGGCAGCTCGGGGTTCGATTCCCCGTATCCGAGTTTCTTTTCATTTCTTTTTATCCTTGACTTAAATCACGCTAAACGCCGCTGACTTGGCATGGATAGCTTGAACCATCACTCTAAAATTTGAGTATGTTCCTTCAACAGAGCTGAGGCTAGCCACCACTGAACACTTTTGTATAAGGCTGACTCGGCTGCTCCTCGGATTCGGGAAAACCGAGCTCCGGAGTTACATCTCCACGTTCGTTCTTCTGACCCATCATCATTCTTAGTACGTTACATCACCATTCTTGCTACATCACCTCTCCCAGTGCTCCACTCCAGCTATGTAATAATGCATATGGTGTCCTGCCAGCTGATGCATTATGCATTATGCATTTATAATACATTTTGAGTGGGAACGACAATGGGAGAACCAAAAGTCCATGCATTATGAGCAAGTCTACTGTATAACAAGGTGAGCATTCATGTTTGAATATCAACACTGGCCATCTTACCATCAATATTTTACTTCTATCCTCCCGGACAATGTACTAAGATGCCCTTACACATCTCACAGTAAGAACCACGGTGCAATGATGGCCATTCATCGAGTGCGACAACTGAATAGATGGTACCATCATGCATCAACAACTCCCTCCCGTGTAAGTAATGATTGAATCGAACATGGTCGCCCGCGAGCCGGAAGGTGAACTGCACGTCGATGTAAGCGAAACACCTCGATCGACTCTCTTCCCGCTCCAATACTCATCAATAACGTGATGTAACGTTTTGATGATCCTCTCGATTCAGGCAAACTGCCAGTTGCCGCTTTCTGGATGGAATTTTGGATCAGCTGAATGTCAATCATGAGTGCGAGATACATAGATGTATTCGCAGGAGCAGAACGTTGAACAGCGAAAAGGTTGAGGTGGCAAAAAGTACTCGGATACGGGGAATCGAACCCCGAGCTGCCGCGTGAGAGGCGGCAATGTTAGCCTTTACACCATATCCGACTATCAACTCTGCTCTGAATTGGTAATATCATTGTCTTCGAGAGGGGATCAAGGGAGCTAACGTTTATGCTATTTGGGTCTCTGGTGGAAATATGGACACCCAAAATAATAAAATCACTTGTCCAAAAATTGCATAGGTTATCAGAGAGCACTCTGGATAAACTGTATGGATAACAAAGTTGACCGAACCTCGATTTGTTGTAGCCTTATCAGCACCTACTGTTCCGAAAGGTGTTCCGGCAACATTGCCAACTTTCACATGCTGTCACGAGGAAGTTCGGGCTCGATTAGTCTTCTCCGAAAGGATGGTTATGGCGAGCTCCACTTAGATCAAAAATGGGAGACCTTTTGTGTCGATGACGTAAGCGGCGACGCCACAAATGTTTCACCGCCTCTTGCGAAAGCGAAAAAACAAACTGGGGGAAACAAGTTTGAAACAAAAGGTACTCTCTCGGATACGGGGAATCGAACCCCGAGCCTCCGCGTGAAAGGCGGAAATGTTAACCATTACACCATATCCGATGTCAAACGGTTTGGCCAAAGAAACACAGAATCTATGACATACTGTCAACTGATCGTCTTGGGCTGATTCGATTGCAGGATTATCTGGTCGCGCTCGGGATCTTCTATGCACGAGTGTGCGATTCGAACGGTTGTATAATCGCGCTGCTCTCGGTCGCGTGCTTGACTCATGCCATGTGGCGTTGGCAGACTATCTCGCTCTGAGCCACGTCGTGCAAAGAAGCCTAAAATGAAGGCGAGTCATCGTGTCGTGTATCATGGATCGCCATCGGCTTCTATACTTACCCCACAAATCACTTACCTATGTAATGACGCGTGAAAATGACGCGTGAAAATAGACGCCTGTACAGGATGGTATGCCAAGGGCCGCTCAGGGGAGCCTATTAATAAATTTCACTGATCGGGAGTAATCGAGAGACTACAGCTTGGTAAAGGTACATGTGGGCGGAGATTTGAATCGGAGGATCGCAGGTCATTTTTACAGTGATTGGCGGGGAACTGGATGAGGTAGGTGGGGTTAGATTGGCACAACTTGGAGATCCGCTATGACGATTTATCACGTCGTAGGATGTGGTATACATATCACTTACGTCTAAACCCGATCAAATTAAATAAGAAAGTGTATACAGAATGAAACACTGGATGTAGGATGGAAGTAACGGGGGAGGAAAAAAAAAAAAGAGGAAAGCAAGGCAAAAAGCAATGTAGCACAGAAATCTGTCCGTAAAAATGTTGGCAGACCGGCTGCCTCCTTGCTGTTGACCAAAGGATACAGAAACAAGAAACACAACCTAACAGGGAAGGGGGGTGCACGTAGGAAAAAGAATTATACGGCTTCGATCACTCAGTTGAGCACCGGACAACGCACATAGTGCGCGTTCCTCGCCGTCTGATTGGTGAACACTGCTCCGCAATTGGGGCAGTTCCATCTCCAGTGTAAATGTCTCTCTTGGATGTGCTTCATCAGGCCTTCTTTGCTATAGGTAGAGGTCTCCGTGCAGCCCTCCCACTGGCATAAGAAGCCGACGGAGCGATATCCAATGCCATATACGCCGTGGTGTTCACGCAGGTGAGAAGTGAACTGGATACCCTGGACTGTAATGCTGCAGCGCAGGCCGCTTTCGAGCCACCGACAGGTATGGGCGCTGAGCTCTGGAGAGCTAGCGATCGATACCAACCTTCGGGCATCCTGCAGAAGGTGAGAACTGGCGACGGAGTGTGAACCTGCCGTACCTCGTCCGTGAAATCATGGTTGAAACCATCGTCATGGTTGCTTGTAACGTTCTGAGACATTATGTTCACTTGGCGGGGTCGTAAAGGAGGATCCAGATGACGAATCGTAGCACTGTTCTGCAGTAGAGTTGACCACGACTGACATTTATATAGCATGGAAATTGACACCGCTGAGTGCAACTGGATATAATATTTCGGGTTCGTGTGGTCAGCACTTTGTTCGGGTTCCACCCATCAGGCCACATGAATGTGCTGGTTGCGGTTAGCACTGCGGTAATATTCAACAAATGTAGAGAGAGGCGGTGGCGGACTCACCCTGGCCCATTCGCGTTGGCACAGATTTTCACATCGCAGCAGGTTTTCGCCACACCTCAGGCACTTGGTATGCATCTAGATAAACCTGGATTCATCGAAGAAACTAGCCACCGCCCTGAAGGGTTTGGAAACGCCGTACACCAACGAAACTCACCGTGTGTCAATAGTGGCCGAGTTGGCAAGCGTTTCATTGGTTCACCAACTATACCTATACACAGGTAGGCGCTCGGGCTGGGCCGATGACAAGTTGCCACGTAATCGATTACTTCTCACATGCAGTGGCTCAAAACACGCACTTGTCCTACAGCCGTAAGGCTACACTACAACAGGGACTAACACATTCAAACGTCTCTGAACGATAGGAATGTACATGCATATGCACAGAAACATTGCTGGATGATTTGAGTCGGGAAACACGATGGAGAGACTACGAGATAGAGGGGAAGGAAGAACGCAAATAAATGCAAACAAAGGAACGCAAAGTCAAGAAAGATGCGGCACCCTCAAGCTCAAGTACCTTTGGGTGCCTCCTTGAAGGAAATGGCCTGCTCCTCACCCATGGCAGAGACAACCGTGATAAAAATGTCTTTTCCCTCATCAAAGTTTCCCTGGATGTTCGCACCAAGATCACCCTCGGGGACTTTGACGTCGTCCTTGGTTGTCCCATCTTGTGTCATAAGGTTAAGAAAACCCTCATCAATGTTCACCTGAGAAAAGAAATGAGATCATCATAGACGCTTTCCAAACAGATAGACATTTACAAGGGTATATTCATTTCGTAAAACGTTGGGGACATCCATATTGTGAGTAGAGGGACTTATATCTTCCTATTTCGGTACGTAGTCAGAAGGGAAAAAAAAACTTGGGTGAGATAACCGATACGCACCAATTTTTTGCCAGTGAAGATCTAGGCAAGATGTCAGGGAAGAAAATGAAGTGCTTGGTACTAAAACATACGTCAATTGCGACAAGGTGGACTTTGGCGTGCCCATGCTTTCCGGTCTTTGAGGTGGACATTTCAACGATTTTGCAGGGACGATCTGACGAATATGAGCGCACATCAGACAACATATCCATCCGCAGTATGAAAATATATTGCAAGTAACGTACTCTTGATGACCACATGACCGTTTTTGCGAAGAGCAGAGCATTGCATGGGGAAAGTGAGCGAGGCACCTGCATTGGCCTAAGAATTGGTATCGGGTAAGATCAAGAATCAGGATGAGCAAGGAGAGATAAAAGGCAGACCTGCTCGAACGTCTGGTTGTGCTGCTCATCGTCAGACATGATGGTAGATGATGTAGGGAATGAGTCTAGGAGAGTCTACGTTGGAAGACGGAAAAGATCAAAGAAGATGGATGAGAGCGAAAAGCGAGGACTAACCAAAATTCGATCGCGATTTCCATTCAAGGTCCGACACGTGCGAAACCACCTGTGCCGCCTTGCCGTCGTCATTAATGTTGGTACAATACAAAGTACGTAGTCTTTCGTAGCCGCATCTCCAACAGTGCCAAGGAATGGCAGTGGTGCAATGGTTGCGTTGGGACCACGAGTGCGCAGGGAATGAACAGAAACGAACGTTCCAAGTGACCAGTCAATGCTAGTATGCGCCACCATCAGTGACGCTCGGTGTCGGCGAGGCCACCGGAGCCCTTGTCAAGTGACTATTAACCTCACGCACCCACCAACGACACCGCCAATGCCATGCTTCGTTGTGTCTGTCGTGAAGAACGTCGAGATTGCATGCCAACAAACAACGGGAATTGCCGAACGTCTCCAACGCTGGAACCACGACGATCTCTCGGACAAAGTCTTGCCTGGCAGGTACCGAAGACACTGATTCTCTACAGGTTTACGTCCATTGATTTATCATGCATCCATTTGGAGGAACACCAGCATGTCCACGGTGTCGCAAAGCTGTGTATGCAGCTGAACAGGTGTGCAGCAAGTAGTACTCATGCTTCATTTGACTCATCAGCGTGTGGTCTAGGTCATGGGGCCGGGTCGAAAGGCAAGTAATTTCAGCTACGCATCACCATCGCATCCTTCATTACCTTTCCTGTCATGTCAGCTCTACCACAAGGTAAGTAATTAGGCCACTCATCCTACCCATCTTACCCCATCAGCCATGTCTTGCGTGTACTTCGTGCAACAAACGCCTGGATTCCCTGACCTTGGTGGAGCACGACCAAGAGGTATGGCTTCATCATCATGGCCAATTCGCTTATCTTGATCCTTATTTCACTTAGCCATACTGGTAGGCACCACTGCTTCAACCCTCATTTTCTTCGTCCTGACCCATTCCTTTAGCAAAAATTGCCATGTACGCAGCTTTGGCACCCGGGATCTTCGACAGGCGAACCTCCCTGACCGAGATGAGGTTTTTTCTCCTCCTTCGGACCCCTCCTCTCCTCCCCAAAGTCCATTTCCTGCAGTGTCTGGACCATCCAGTATACCTTGTCGAACACTGGGAAACACTGGCCAGACCTCCCCCGTTCGCTCGACATTCCCGTTACCATCCACTCGTGGTCGGGCTAATGGTTCACTCGATCTCACATCACGTACTCTTGTCAATGACGGATCTCGTTCTCCCGTCCGCTCTCAACTTACGGGGCCTCCACTTCTTCGCGCCAATTCGTCCCTTCCCGCACGGTACTCTCGTGCTCCTACCAACCCACCGAGTGACGTTAGCCCACCTAACGTGGACTCAAACATGGAAGGGAACGATACTGCAGAAGAGGACGAAGTACAAGACATTGTTGAGGAGCGTGTATCCTTTGAGGGTGACATTACCAATACCAAACGCGTTGGTGAATTTCAGGTTCCGCGCACCGTACCACTTGGTCTTTCCAAGCCCGCCGCAAGCGTTCCCAAGGTTGCGGAGCGTCCAGAGTCAACTCCATTCGATCGCCCGGTATCACCACTCAAACCTTACTCTACCGGAGTTTCGAAGGAAGGGTCCAGCTCGTTGAAACAGACTGCTACTGGGACGCGTTATGGGGCTGCTCTCGGTCTCAACACGGTTAGCCGTACAAAGACATGGGAGCTGGGTGGTTCGACGCCTGTATGTCCACGATGCGGCAAGAACGTATATTTCGCGGAGCAGGTCAGTGAATCTCACCTCAATGGTCAGATGTATTCTGATCAGGTCCATAGATGAAGGCAGTTGGAAAGACTTGGCACAAAGGATGCTTGCGTTGCACCTCCTGTAACACCTTGCTAGACTCTAAACGGCTGAATGACAAGGATGGAGATCCACTGTGTGGAAGATGTTACAATAAGGTGCGTCGTGTTTTGTGCCTCCTTTTACTTTTCTCTCTAATATTGTGTGTGTAGCTTCATGGTCCGCAAGGAAACGGTTATGCTTTGCTCGGAAAACCAGGCAGTTAAACTTTACCATTTAAGATTTTTACCCACATTTGATGATTCCAACATTGATGCTGAATAATTAATAGGAACCTTCGATATCATTATCCCACTCGTGTACTTGTACTACTTACGTCCCCATCCAGTGTCTTCATTAATGAGCGTAGATACATACACTGTAGTGCGAACTTGCCCTGATGTTTCCGTACTTTTATGTATACGCGAGCGCGATTCCATCTATGCCAGGACTGGTCTAACCTACCTTAGCTACCTACCATGTTACGATGGGAACGATACTTCCTCCAAATCGACACTTTCCCCCTAAGTCCATTAAGCACCGATCTTGAATCATGTCCACCATAATTTCTTGCGCGACAGCGCGATCCCCAGCACAACCATTATGAGGATGATATGACAGATATACACCAATTCGCCTTCTGATATGACTTGGGGCGACCTTCCATACATCCTCTGCGAGTCCCTTGTCAGAAACCCCGTGGACGACGATCAACGGGGTGACACCGCCTTTGTAGGCAAAATGAAACCCTCCACGTTTCACTGTCTGGTTCTTCTGCAGACATAAAGAACATGATGAGGGTGATAACCTTGCCGATGCCTTGATCCGAATTGCGGGGCTGTATGCTGCCGGATGACTGGCTCACGACCAGCGGCCAGTTTTGCGGATCGACCTGTCGAAATCGATGTTCTCTTTAAAGGATGATGGACCGCTGCAGAGGATTGCACGCCCGGTGCAATGTCAACGAACGTGCCCTGCCTTGTCGTGTCATAAACGAAGATACTGTATTGATCGTCGGGGAGCTCTCCAACCACTGCGCGCACGTTGGGCACCGTAATCTAGGATACGTCGTTGCCAATCTCCCGGCTTCCAGGGGCGTGCTCTTCTTGTCGAACTTGGATGAGTGCATGGCGGGTGGTGTCGTCCAGGTCACCACATGGGGATCCAGGATTGCAAGGGATGTAAACATGGCTGTCGAAGCGAAACCCTTTTCTGTCTAAGATGAGCCTCATTTCGCTGCCACTAAGTATCTGCTGCTGCTTCGGGTCCGGTGATGAATGCGTCATCGTCAGTTTCGTCGAATCCAGTTGACATGTGTGTGCATATCGAACATGATGATTCAAGTAAACGGCGAAATCCGTTCAGACTGAGAGTTCTGTTTGTTGCGTGAACGAGTTGTCGTGCCAATGAAGTCATCTCTGTCTTCGCGATCTTCGAACAGAAGGACGTTTCGAGGCTGCCAGTCGCATGAGCAATTTTTGAATCCTCTTACCAACTTGGGAGTAGCACGATACTTACAGGAAGGAAGTTGCGGGAAGGTAGGAGTCGCAACCTCCGCCTAGGGACTTCAATCTGACATCGTCTTTAGCACTCCAGAACTCTTGTGGAAGGACGGAAATACATGCATGGGCACAAAACTAAAAACTAAGTTCGGATATCTCTCCCTATGAACTACCACGTGTCCATGTCTCCGCCAGGGTCGTAAGACTCGAGACGTGGTGCGACCAAAGCTATCGGGAACCTCTTCTTGCATACGTCTCCAAATACGAACCCAGCGACCCGACTTCCGTGGAAAGCGCTTCGTACCACTAGCTTCGCGAGTCAGAAGAGCAGAAGGTCGCCACCCTCCGAGTCCTCAATCCGCCTTTGCAAGAACTATTTCAGACGTTGTTTCACTTGGTCTGCGGGAATTCTACCAGCAGTACCTTCGTCATGCTAGTCCAACAGTGTCCCAGAGATTAACTTTGGTCTCCGTGTCCAGGGTGATGCTGTAGCAAGCGCTCTCGTCGGTACACCCTAAGACGTCATTGGAGATCTTGCCATAAAAGCCGTGATGCACGTGAGTAGAGAATGATAAGACTCACTAAAGTTCCCGGAATGTGGCTATCCCTCGCGCAGTACTTGACAAAACCGCAGTAAGAGCTGATGGCAAGATAGAAGTCGTTATTTACCGTAAAGAGCATTGATCGAAACTGGGTCAAGGGTTGGTAACCGCTACTACATACCTGCATCACTACTACCGCGGCAGGATCTCAATCGGGATCAATCTATCAAGTGTGGTTCCGGCGTCATGATGAATACGCAGCGAGTGGCAGGTGGCATGAGAGAGAGGTTGGCAAAGTTCATCAATATCATGGGTGGAACATGGCCGAAGAAGACCATATCAGGATCAACGTTCTTACCCCCATTCAAGCAGATGATCTAAGGGAGAATGACTGTTGTATTGTATCAATCTTGGATCTTGTATATGATTGGCGATGCCAAAAGTCAACTGCGGGTGGGTAGTCACGGTGTGTTACTCGACTTTAGGTGCCGCTGCCGCACGCGGCGCGTTTAGTACCGGTGCGCACTGACGAGGCACCTACTAGGTAGGATGCATGCAGGTCTGAGTCTGAGATGCATGGCAGAGTTCAAAGTCAACAACATGCAACGATACAAATGTTCAATTATTTAGTCTCAGAGAACTCAGCCTGGCCTGTCGTTCAACTCAGCTTGAAGGAGGGACTCGGAGTCCTGATATGTCCGTACCCATAAAATTCACTGCGTCCGGCGGCGTATCAAAAGTTGGTGATGCGGGATACGAATCCTCCCGTGAGTTATCGAACTGTAGCCATACCGAGCATCCATTTCAGCTACTCGACAGATTTAAGTGGGGCGAGCTTGATGGTTTGAATAGTCCTGGACATTACCCGATTCTCAGAAGACGCGTCAGTCAATCGAATTTTCTCGAGATTCTGGCTACCATCAGCTCGATTCCTTCCCAGCTCCGCCTCGTCCGTTATAAATCATCTTTCGCTGAAAAACTTCTAGTCTGCTGTGCTGACATGGTTTCCTCCAGAGTTCTCTGTTTTTCTCTGTTTGGGTTACCCTTCTCCATCTCCTGTATACACGCCCAACATGCCAATAGGACATCCGTCACGTCCGGTCATCACAGTGTCCTTATTCTTGGCGGCGGTATGACGGGTATAATCGCTGCTCGAACACTCCACGAACAAGGCATTGATGACTTCGTCCTTCTTGACGCCAAGATCGAACTTGGGGGCCGTATGGTCCCCAAGGCGTTTGGTGTGCCAGGGAGACAAGTCCTTGTCGAGATTGGCTCCAGCTGGATCCAGGGAATACGGCAAGGCAATGGCACTGCAAATCCTATCTGGGAATTGGCTCTCAAACATAATCTGAGTACAGTTTCTAATGACATATACGGAAGCGTTAGTATGTATGTTGATCTATCTCGAGTGTTATGGGACTCACTTTTTGCAGCCACTTACGACGATGGTGGTATTCATGATTATACCGACTTGGTGAATGAGGCAGTTGATGGTTTCCGTCAGGCCACTGTTCTCGCAGGTATGTTGAGTTTTCTTCTTCGTCTCAGACTTCACCAATCGCAGGGGACTAGGTCGAAGGTTGGAAAACGTCGAAGTTGATTGAGTCTCAGATCGGCCTGTGGTCTCATGGACATCAGCCCAAAAACACCGCAAGAGCGGGTCAGCAACTAGTTTCAAATTGATTTTGTAAGTAACCACGAACTCCCGTATTAATGCTAAAATTGGTTGATCCATCCATTAGGAATGTGAGTAATATCTTGCTTTGTGCAGTGACGAGTGCTAACCAATTATCATTGATGTAGCTGGACAGGTACGCGTTCTGAAACCCTCTAAATCATATCTTGATTCATTTGCAGTCACCTTCACAAACCTCTTGGATCGCTTCCTCATGGGTGAGCCGTGGTTTGGCACTGGCTGGTTTTCCCTCTCACCCTTCGATAGAAAAGAAATTTCACATACGTCCCGGGATATGGAGGGTTTTCCAATGTCCACCAGATGTCCATCGACCAACGGGGATTCGCATACATTGCACAGGCAGAAGCGGCCGAATTTTTACAAGCACAACAAGTGATGTACAACGAGTCCGTAATCCTCATTGAGTATGGAAGTGACACCGTCACGGTGCACACGGCCAATGGCCGGACAATTACTGCTGATCATGCTCTGTGCACGTTCAATGTCGGAGTGTTGCAAAACAGTGATGTCATGTCCATGCCTCCCCTGCCCGATTGGAAAGTAGAGGCAATCCACAGTTGAGATAGTTAGCGGGGCTTTGGCTTTGCCTCTAGATTTGAAGTTCACCTTGCATTAGGCGAGTTACACAAAGATTTTCCTTCAATTCAATGAGACTTTCTGGTTTCCTAAGGAGGTAAGCTCCACTATACTGTAAAAATATATTTTATTGACGTCACATAAGATGGGGCTGTATGCTGCAAAGCAAAGAGGGAAGTATCCTGTGTGGCAGAGCCTGGGTCACGTCCGATTCTTTCCGGGTTCAGGTATAATCTTTGTGACGGTTACCGTAAGTGAACCACGAGTTGCAATGTATATTCTTTGATGCTGTGTCAGGGTGATTGGGCTTGGACAGCTCACTCTCGAACAGGTTCAATCAGAAGTCATGGAGGTTCTCCGGGCAATGTATCCCAACATTACTGTTCCCGAACCTATTGACATTCACGCGACGGTTTGGGCATCGGACGCGTTGTACCGTGGGTCGTACGCAAACCGGGGGCCTTCTTATGTCCCAGCACACTCAGATAACTTGAGGGCGACAGTCAAGTCGCTGGATATGCCCTGGCTGCGTGTATTCAAAGCAAGGGTAGCTGTGGATTCGCTCACACCACGATCCCGAAGAATGCTCAGCCCTATCAGACCCGTTTGACTTCACCGTTATCCTCCCCCGACCCTAATTAAAAGTTGTTGTTCCATCGTGGTGGGAGGGATCGACACCTTGTATTCCGCTTATGGAATGCATTGCTGCGGGTACAACCCACTTCTAATCTTGCTTCTCATAGAACAGGGTGTGCACCCAGGGAACTAGTGAAGGGTACTCAGTATTTACTAGCATCTCTTGGTGGGAACGTGACCTACAACCGTAACGGTGAGCCAATCCGAGACTTGTGACCCTGTTTTTCCTTTGTTTGAAGGCCAAAGCAAGTGTTTGTAAAGGTTGTCGTGCAAACTCTTTGGCATTTTTTCGGAATAGAGACATTACGTAGTGACACTGAACTCCAAAGTCGAGGCTAAGAAACCCCGATCAAGCTGCGGCAAGACTCGAACAAGTATAGCTCTAACAGCGGTATCTCAGCGTGGATGCGAATGAATATAGGCAAGGATATAGTACGGACCGCCGTTTGCTTGGAGTGGCAGCCATACTAAGCGGGTGGCGAGCCTTGAACAGTCAGAACCGCGCCCTTAGGCTCTGACTCGGAATTCTCGCCCCCCGAACTGGTTCGGTTCGTTGTCATATCGGCAGAGGAAAACTTTTTCCTCCAGCGGACAGCAGGCAAACAGATTTTACAGCTGTTTTCAAAACGGTGTGGAAAATCGATTCAGAATTTGAGGTGGCTGTGTGAGGACCCCATATGAGCGGGCTTCATGGTAGCCGAGTACATCGACCACCATTCAAGCTGACATCGCCCGATTGTATCCTCACCGCATGGTTTGTACTTGTTCATTTTGGCTGACATTGATGCATTCTTGCAGCCTTGTAAGTTTTACGCCCCGAAATCACCTGTTGTGTACACTGCAACCTCTTGCTGATGGAGACGAGACTCGGACTGTCGACGATATATTGGGTGTCCCTCAGTACTATGTCGTGGGTGTAGCATAATGGTTTATTGATTATTTAGAATCGAGGGTATTGGTGCAGAATGCCATCATTGCAAACGACTTCAACTGAACACAGACAAATCACAAGTTCAAAATGCACTGCAGTAGCCCAAACTGCTAATATTGGTACTAAGAGAGATGGTATATAGTACACTACCCAGTGCCACACTGCATTGTCTAAGACTTTGGCCCAGCCCAGACTCGTCAATTCTGAGTTGTGCACCATGAGAGAATTGTGTTGTACATAGTAAGAGGCAATCCCAGGGCTTAAGAAAGGCGTAAAACTTAGAAGGCTGCAAGAATGCATCAATGTCAGCCAAAATGAACAAGTACAAACCATGCGGTGAGGATACAATCGGGCGATGTTGCAGCTCGAGTGGTGGTTCGATGACATGAACAGTGTGATGCGTGACACTTAACTCAGCTACCATGAAGCCCACTCAGATGCACACGGGGTCCTCGCACAGCCACCTCAAATTCTGAATCGATTTTCCACACCGTTTTGAAAACCTCGCTGACGGATTTCACTCAACGTTACTTTGATCCATGTGATTTTGTTGACGAGGCTCCAGCCCCTGCTTCTTCTCCTTGGTCGGTGACGCACATGTCTGACCACAAGGTGTTTGGCGAGTATTCGGCTCGGGTAAGTGACCCCTCGGTTCAGCAACTCGTTTGTTTCATTTCGCTCATCCCGGGGTCATCGCAAGGTAGTACGTAAGTGTGTCTTGGCAGCATATTAATGAACTGTAAGCTCAGTCGAACGTAGTGAAACGACTGAGGAATGCGTCGAACTAAACGAGGCAATAGTAGAGACCGACGTGAGTAAATAACCAAAAAAGGTAAGCTAGTTGTCTATGTACGAAATGTAGCGTAACTGAAGTACTCCATAAACGACTGGTCCATGTAACGTCAATTGAAACTTGAAACTCCCCATCTGGCCTAGCTGCATAACTAACAGTAGCTTCTACTCGCATCCGATGATCCCCCCACCGTTTATAAGGCTCTATCTGCAGTTTTGTATCTTCGAAGAGTCTGGTCTCTTTCTCCCCTTCTGCCATGCTTCTCTCTCCCCGTTTTGTTCTCCTTTCGTTGTTGACTGCTCTCTCGGGTGTGTTCGCCCAGGATACCGCTTTGACATCCACTACGCAGAATCGCACCACCGTCCTTATTCTCGGTGGTGGTTTGACGGGCGTCATTGCTGCTCGAACGCTTCACGAACAAGGGATTGATGATTTCATTATCGTTGAAGCAAAGCCTCAGCTGGGCGGTCGTCTGAGTCCGCACACGTTCGGTGTGCCAGGAAGGGAAGTTGTCATCGAGGCAGGT
>JBBPMK010000471.1:0-16493 GCA_038090295.1 Boletus semigastroideus | reverse complement strand
CAAGTCCTAGGGGTGGAAGCCGAAGGAGAGTGCCTTAGATGCGGAAGCCCACAGGAATGAACGCAGAGTGAATTGCGTAGAATTAGCTTAAGGGATACGGTACATGTGGCTCGGTATTTATACGGTGTTAGAGGATGCACAGACCAAGCCAGGTATGGTATAAGCGGAGTACCGGAATAAAGATGAAGGGTACTGCGCAAAGGTGACAGCGGAATAAAACGGAGAAGGGACAAACGGGAAGCCAGTCGCAGAAGAGCGGAAGGGGCGATGCGGCCCAAAGGGGAATGCTGTACGACAGCTGTCACAACCATGAATAGAACAGGATCAAACTGCAGATAACCGTGAGAGAGGGTTACCGTGAATTGGAAATAGAGTCCACTAATAGAACGGCAAAAGGGATAAGTCAAGAAAGAAAAGGAAAATTGACACGGCCGGTGGGATATCGTAACAGGATCCTGGGGTGACATAGTCTCCCCATGTCCCTCATCTGTGACCTTTGTTGACAAGCATTTCCACATCGACAACGTTCGAGGCATTTCCGCACAAGAACAGTCTGACCTTCGTTGACGAGCATTTCCGCATCAACAACGTTCGAGGCATTTCCGCACAAGAATGGTCTACATTCCAGGAAATTTACCACTGGTAGTAATCGGCGTTTCCACACAGATTTGCTAACCAGGGCTCATAACCTGTTGATATGGCGCGTATACTACTGGGAAGATACCAGTGGATCACTTACCTGGTTGGTAGACGGTGAAGGCTGAAAGCACAAATGGTGGTTAGAAGTCAAGAAGAGTTCTGATGTATTTAAACTCAGTTCGGGTTTAAATACATGGCTGCTGCATTACATAATACTATCTAAATATAGTAGTCGTACATAGCGTACTTCAACACAGGTGTGCTTGACCCAACTGAGACAGACGGTCTGCGCGGAGTGCAGGCCATTTCACTGAGTTCATGTTCAAGCTGGAAGTCTGATTTCATTGTAAATGATGTTGACAGCGACGATATGGAGCTGGCCCCGTCCAGGAAGCGATGAGCGGCATCCACTCTGCATGAATTGATCCGAATAGCGCTAGATGCAACATTAGATGGCGCTCATAAGGGAACGGGGAACACATATAACCCATGACAGGAGAACCCCGTTGCTCGAATGAGTCTCGTACGTTTGAACTAGAAGCTTGCTTTCAGAATATCAGCAGCGATTCGATGCACATGCCAAGCTAGCGCTGTCTACAAACCAATTACACTTCAGTTTATATTCGCTTTCAATGACTGTAAAGTCTGTTAGGTTCCTAGCGTCGTAGTAGCCAGTCCATTTTCGCAAAACACGTATTATGTACCACCGCAGTGCAACGCGTGTCCCAAAATGCGTCTTCTCACTACTGCCGCATCAGCTCACAAATTAACCATGCACCACAGGAATTTAATTGATGTGCGCACGTCACATTGCCTACTATGATCCAGCTCTACATCGGGGTTTGAGAGCACAAGGCATGTAAACACATGCACAAAGGATGAGAATTTTGTCCCCTATTGGGCTAGTACGAGTTACTGACCTCGAAATGACCCTCAGATATGGTCCTGGGAGAGCCTTTGAGAAATACGGAGCTCATGCGAGAGTGATACTGGCAGCATTATTGCCGACAAAACACATTGGACCTTCGATACGCCTGACGCCCGTACCTACCGTGGAATTTGCTTTGAGGAAACATCAGAAATATCGATTCTAGAGTCTTTCCATGACATGGTGGAACTCCGATCGAAGCATTATTGAGTACTAGTATAAGAAGAGTGATCGTCAATATTATGTAATCACTTCAAGTTCCAGCTGACATTTCTCCTTGCGGGAAGGTCTTTTTGAAGCGCACTGCTTATGCTTCTAGCAAATAATCAGGCGAGTCTCTCGGGGCGTACACATTATACCCGTTTGCCTAGTGTCTTTCAGATTGACCGTCAGAGACGCAATAGTCTTGAACTTTTCCATTCGAAGTTAGGTGGTACCACGACGTGTCCCAACAATCGTTTTGTTTTACACACCCGCCACGAGTAAGCAAGCATCTTAATCACCGTGGCAATTACCAGACGCTTACCCCACAACCTGTGGCCCTTAGAACCAATAGGATTAACTCATCCTTTTCGGATCTCCAGATGGTTGATGGCCGCGTCAAGGAATGTCCGACAATTGGCAGACAGTAGGTAATCTCTACTCCCACACACTGAGAATTGCCATTGTCATTGACGAGATGGCACATTTTTCAGCCTTTTCGGATCCCAATTTGGCTGATGGCCGCTCCAAGGAATGTTCGTTCACGGATGTGGCGATTTTCCGCGGACAAGTGGGCTTTACCACTGTCATCGAGATTCACGACGAGCTGATCTCAGCCGGAACATTCCGTACAAAACACACGGCTCAAGGCTGCACAGAGACCCATCCCCAACTCCACAACAAATTCACAGCGTACCTCACTATAGAGCAATGAGTGATCTCAAGCCTGGCAAATATATCATAGTGTCTGCTGCTCATTCGGCTCTCCCTCCCTTCCCAGTTGGTGCTAATTGTGCAGGTGGACCCGTCGACCCAGTCATTGCTGGTGGCAAGAACATGGTTGTATGTCCACCATTTTGTTCATGGATATTCCCTTTTGCTCTCATCCTTGATGGAATGGGACACTGAGTTTTGCTTCACAGTGGCTTGCTCGCAAGACTGAAGGGGAACTATGTTCTACTCTTGCAACGAGGCCCAAGTCAGTGGCTCAGCCTGCCTCGTGGAGATATCGTTCTTAATGAGTTCTATGTACGATGCCATTCATCATTTGAGAGAAAGACGCAGGATGCACTCGATGGCGTGCAATGGCTAGCTCATCGAAGGAGTGTCAATGAAATGCGGTACTGTGACTTGCAAAGAGAATAGACATAATCGACTCACTGCGTACAATATTGTCAGTGAATGCGAACTAGTGGTGACCTTCCTTATGATGCTCTATTAAACAAGAAGTGCCTGTGTGTATCCGCAAAGCTGGAGAGGTGTAGTGTGCCACACTCAGGCTAGTCCAAGCTATCGGAGAGGGGCTTTGAATAAGTGATCCAAACTTATTCCCTCGCTATCCTCAGACTGCGCCCCTCTCGACCGACTTACTCTCCAAACCAATATATCGTACTGTCTCTTGCTCTCGCGCGCCCTTCGAGTTGGAGTCAATCAATCACGGCAACTTGATTCGTTCTCATACAAGTGCTTGTGCGTTTACTGCGGGCGCCGGGCGTACATATCTCCAACTCGAGCATGCCGAGCTCAAGGTGATCTATGTTGATCTGTAGCACCATACAGACCAAATTCGAGCTCTGAGTTCAGGAAAAAGGCTGCGAATCTGGAGAGAAGTTGGATCGACGGGTCCTCGCATGACTCGAGATACCCCAGTCCGGATATGAGTTGTCGTGTGGCCCAAGCGATCGTATACTGATAGCGAATATTCCGCGTGCCCGATTCTGCGTCCTTCCATGACATGTTCCAAATTCCAGCCACTACTTGCCACCCTCATTTACGCATGCACGTCCGACAGGGTGAACCCATCCGCGCTTCACGTTCACCAACCTAACCTACCTACCCTTCTCAAAAGCCATGATGGACTGGCCCTCTTCTGCATTCATCACGCCCGACACTGACGCGCCCACCCACAAACTCATCCTCTCCGTCCGCTCCTGCTCCGGCAACATCACCCTCGCATCGTCCACCTCGACGGGCCTCTGCATCCACGCCCACCCAGACGCTCTCGTCCCACGTGCGTCTGGCGTCAAGTTCCATGTGCGGTGATGCCGTGCGAAATGCTCTCGGGGGGACGCTCAGACGCACGCACGTGGCGCGCCAGTCTGTGCACGTCCCCGGGAACCTACACGACCACTCGGGTTGTCCCATTTCATTCACGTTTCTTGCCCAAGGTCACATGGTCTCGGTGATGTCCTCTCTACGTTGGACACCACGCCTTCTCGCAGTCGGGAAGCGTCGATGGGGATGCAATGGACCAACCCCCAATCGTGCCAGATGATGACAATGGCTTCGGGATCTGGGTGCTTGGGCTTGGTTGTGTCCATGTTTCATTCTCGGATGGATGATTGGTCTATTTTGATCTTTGGCACCTTACAAACCCGATTCGGACTCGGGGTTCAGGAGGGTCTGGAGAAGCTGGAGTGATGGGTGCACGAGATGAAGAATAAGAATACCTCCTGGCATACATCACGTAGCAGCACTGTAGTAACACTCCAGATTGCAAGTCGAGTACAATTGCTGCCACAAGTATGTATCTCTAAACCAGGATCCCACTCTTTTCTAGTTTGTGGGTTTGAAGTACTCAGGAAAGGATGTACGTGAGCTTCTGGATGTCCTCTTCCTTCTGGTTGTCGCTCCTGGGCATGATGGAGAACGCTATGGTGCCCTTCTCCTCATTCAAGAGATCACCCTGGGCAACGACGTGATGCGAGGTGTTTGCGTTCGCGTTGAGTGTCTAGAACACCTGAGAAGTAGTGACGACCTCCGAGTGGGGACGCCGAGACTCATAGTCGGTCGACGTCGCGATGAACGCATACCTGAAACCCCACCAATTTGAATTCCCCATACCACCTTGAGAGAGGATGCGACGTACCCGAGCTCTGCCTGCGCCCCTCCTCTTCAACGCGAGCGTCACTCCACCCTCGAACCACCGCACGAGATGCATGCTAAACGGCTCCCCAAAGGCGGCGTGTGCGACGACACTCGTACCGTCGAAGAAACTGGCGGAGCGGCAATTGATAATTTGAGTGGGGAGAGAAAAGTGGCTGGGAGCCATTTCTTCGTGGCGGGAACTGACGGCGTTGAAGATGAGGATGGCGCGGACGCTGAGGTGTTTAAGGGCGGAGATGTTGACTCGGGAAGGGACGCCGGATGGGGAGATAAGTTGTGATGCTTTCCGTGGCGAGGGACAAAGGCGATGGGTGTTCCTGAAGGAGGGGCACAGATGTTGATGGGAGAAGAGGGGTATCCCCAGGGTTGATTGATGTGAGCAGAAAGTTACAGAGACATCGTCTCCGAGTAAAAGAAGAGAGAAATGGATCTGAGGCGTCGACGTACAAACCACTGCCATGCAGATCGCTGTATTAGGACCCGGAAAAAACATCGAGATACGACCAACTCACCATTACCAGGCGTCATGAGTCAATTCTCCTGCGTGCTTCTAAGGGTATTTTTTGATGGATGTTGTAGTTCCCGGTTGAACTGCAAGAGACACGCCTTGTCACTTTGCCGCTTGCAATCCTCGCGTCCATATCCAGGCCATCCTCGACGAACGATACTAAATCTGTATGATCCGTGAGCGAGTGACAGAAAAAAAAAAACACGCTTCGTACCTGCGGGTTGTCTCGTGCAACTTGCCGAACCTCTTCCTCGAGTGCTACTATATCGAGACGCGGCGTCGACTCGCGGCAGTGGGGTGGACGGGAACTTGAGTAGGGCTGGTATTCAACGCGCGTGTGGGCGAAGGATTCCCACGCTGGTTCGTCGCATATGAGTGACTCTGAGTGAGGCGGCTTTGTTTCCGGGAACTACCCTCAGCCTAGAGTCACTCGTTTTAACTTCAAAGTACGTGTACAATGTCTTCAATACCTGTTGTGCTTCCATCCTTCGTGCTGTCATGCCATGCAACCATTTGGGTTCCGCTGGCCCATCGGCGACGCGGCTCCCAAAAGTCATGATGGACGTTCGATACCTATTGGCGTGGACGGCCCACACCCCTTCCTGTATCCAGACTTCCCGCAGAACAAGGTTTCCATCCAGACAACCTAACCACGCGAAAAGCTCATCCCACGACCTCTGAGTCGTTCGAGACCTCGAATTGCTATACGGCTGGAGGTGATCATTTTTGTGAACATACACGACGTTGCTTGCTCATGTCGTTGTATATCAACCCCAGGAAAAATGACCCAGTCTGCTCTCTCAACACAAGTCTGTTGTATGCGGTTTGTATGGTCGCCTCACACCCGCAATCGCGTTAGAATAGCAAGTCTAAACGCCTCTCAGACTATTTTGGAGGCATGCAGGTTCATGGGCGAATTGCCGAATTAATCCGTCCGAGCCGAATTTATTCCGCATAAAAGAGGGTCATCGCGTTCTCGTGTCATACCCACTCCCTGATGCTTGATTGGAGTGAAAAAGGGGATTTTTCCTTTGTATGCTCGTTTAATTTGCTGGTTAACATCTTGACTATAGACTGGTCTTACTCGCGCGGAATAGCTCCACCCTTACAGTTTTTTCGATTTTGTGGTGCTTCCTTGGTGGACTCGTATACTACCGATGAAGATTCTCGGGGAGATTTGTCGCAGCGCCCTTATACGGAGCTCGTCGGTGAGGTTTTTCTCCTTTGCTCGAGACATTTCTCCGCGATAATATAGCAGCATTTTGTCGATCTTGCGATAAGCAGTACGAAAATGACACGCGCTTGTTTAGCACGGTCGTCGTCGCACTGAATTATAGATGACGCATGGTTTGATTTCATTTTTTTGACATCCTTGCATTCAGATCTACTATACATTGTTGGTCGTGTCATCTGACCAGTGCTTGATAGAAAGCTTCTACTTTGGCTGGCTCGTGCGAGAGGCTTTCCAGGCGGCGTAGTATTGGGGTAGCCCATCCGCCAATCCCAGCTTCTTTTGCTGCCAACCCAAGATAGACTTGGCAAGGTAGGGGCGAACGAGAATAGTAGCTGCTAATCCCTCCTCGAACGCTGTTCACCAACCAAAGAACGATCAGTACAAACAAACCCCCAAGATAACATGCAACGCACGATTCGTAGGTTCTATCCACCCAAGTGGTCCCTGAGCGCCAGACACCTCGAGTAATCTCTGGAGCACGCCTTCGAACGACTCTGTCGTATCGTTGCTAACATCTATAGCGAGCCCGCCAAGAACCGGCGCCTTCTCCACCGCTCGGACATACGCGTCCGCGAGATCATCGGCATGAATGAGCGAAAACCGTCCTCCGGGTTTCCCATACCACGAGACCTGGCGACCGTCCGCCGCCGCCTCGAACACCGAATCCAACATCGAAGCGCCTTTTCCGTACAAAACGGAAGGCCGAATGACGATCCCGTTGACGCGTGCGTCCTTGAGCACCGCTTGTTCGACGGCAGGACGCCACGCGACGGCCGGGAGGGGGTTCGCAAGTGGCGTCGTGTCCGAGGCGAACTCGGTGCTCGCCCCGTGTACCCACCCGCCCGAGGTATAGATGTAGGCCAATTTAGGCGCACTTTCAGACGGACGGGAGGCCTGGGCGGCGTTGCCGACAGCGTGGAGGAGCTGCAGACCGATGGCGCGTAGGTCTGCGGTTCCTCCGAGGGCTTCGATGACGACGTCGATGGTGGGAATGAGATGCGCCCAGGCTTTCGTGTCTGCGGGATCGCTGACGATGGGGAAGACTGTCCAAGGGGGTGATTGTAGCATTACTTTTAAACGCTGCGGTGCGATACGCGCGGGTACGTACTCTCGTCGACGGCCAGTTGCCTGGCTTTGGATTCGGAACGGGTGATGCCGTATACGGTGTGGCCTGCTCTGCTGAGCGCCTGAGCGACAGGAAGACCGATGAAACCAGATGCTCTACGTGCACGCGGTGAGTGTTTGGTTGGCTTTGCAGTGGGGCCATCGACTCACCCGAAAATGAGGACTTTCATCTTTGGACAGAGAGGGCGTGTGTATATGATGAGTTCGAACGTGTCGTTTTTCCAGGATTCTTATGCTCTACTCAAAATTAAATGAGTACGCGGCGACAGGCGGCGACCTCGGGATTTGTAACATACATGCTTGGTAACGCGTCCTAAGAAGCGCGCTGACGCACTCCAAGAGATGGCTTGATCAGCGTCGCTTGGTAAGACACTCAGGTTGCAGATAAAGCAATATGGACAACTTTTTCGCACACCAGAAACAGAGTGCTCGTGGACGCGGCGATCAACCTTGCTCGAATCATGGCGGACGCGAACGCCGTCGACTCACGGAACTGCATTCAGCGCTCTCGACTTGCGCGCAACGTGAACTCCGTCCAATATGTCGTGCGTGTCGGGTGAGCGCACTGATCGACTTGCCTATGCACTGAGTATGAAAGGGGTCGAGCAAGGCTTCGGTCGTATGCGCGTTCGAGGACTTGATTCACCC
Source organism: Boletus semigastroideus (assembly GCA_038090295.1). Classification (NCBI taxonomy): domain Eukaryota; kingdom Fungi; phylum Basidiomycota; class Agaricomycetes; order Boletales; family Boletaceae; genus Boletus; species Boletus semigastroideus. The sequence continues at coordinate 8,324 of JBBPMK010000471.1, read as the reverse complement.
ATGACGGCTCGTGCGCGAACTCGTCCTCAGTGATTATGTGTGCGCTGGTGATGGTGTGTTGAATTGAAAGGTGAAGGAAAAAAAACTACCTTGTGACAGACGTCACGCAGGCAGTGAACGCACCGCCGGCACTGGATTGGTTGATGCCAATGGAGGACGTCTTTCAAGAATGGCGCGTGTTTTGGCATCTCGTGTGCGGAACTGACGGACGGAGGAGTGACTCAAAGAGAGCGAGAAAAGCAAAGTTACGTTACGTCGGTTGGGTGGTCGACCATGATGAAGAGGAGCACAAGGGCAGTGAGAAGGCGGGCATCATGCGACACGACGACCAAGACTGACCAGTTGTGATGTGGGACCTGGCGAGGTCGAGCATCCATGCTCGTCTCTCGATCTCAGTTACCTGCCACAGGCTGCCAACTAACTTCCAGAACCAGGGAACATGGTGTTATCCAACATACACCTTATCCTCATTCAAATTTGTGGTTCACATGACTCGACATATTTTTTCCCCTCATGCTCAACGACGTACATGAGAGCTTTTCCTGTACTATTGGCTTCCCTTGCATTTAAGAATGTGCCCACACGGAAACGCATGTTTTTGAGCCGCAGCACCGTCACCGTGAGGCTAACGGGGTCGATCGTCTAGTCCTGATGGCGTTTTGTGGCAGATACTTCCACACGCTTTCATTCAGTCAATATCTCAAGACAACGATAACAATCTCTTACACGACACATGTCGATGTACATACACAGAACCAAAAGTGATGGTGACAAGGTGTTGTATCATCCCTACAAGACTTTCTTCTTGAGGATCTCAGAGGAACTGCGAAGACTTTCATAAAAAAATCGATCAATGGTAACATAGTAAAAGAATCTAGGGCCCCAATAGGTTTGTGATCGCTGTCATCAGAAAAGCCAGCAATCAATGATAACAAGGGCGTACGTTGTAGATGATTTGCATTGTGTATAGATAGAGCGTGGTGGTGTTCTTCGACTCGTTGTTGCGTTTGTGCCAACATCAAGCCTCATATTGTACTCATCCATAGAGTAAATAGGGTACTACACATGACCGAAGTACCTTTGCCGCGTTTCAGCGTAAAAAGGCCTAGTGCGATCAACGGGCGTCGATTCATTTCTAAATTAGGTCTAGTTCTCTTATATCAACGAAGGCTCCTCTGAAGGATCGAATGCGTACGGAATAGATTTTCGCATGAGGTAACTAAAGTCGATGTGAAACACCCCATTTCGTTTCGGAGGACATTGGTCGACAGCTGTGGAATGACAACAAAGGCGAAGGAACTTACTGCTTTGCTAGGCTCAGTTCTCAGTTTATGGGAGTAGGATACAGTAACGTACTCTATGCAAATCGCACATTGACTTATTAGAAAGCCATGCGGTGGATGTGCAGTGCGAGAGCACCGTTGGAAATCTATAAAAAGGTAAAATGACTACCATGAAAGTGGAACGAAAACTGGCACATACCGATCGAAACGAAGAACGAACTTCTGAAACGGGGCAGAAAGATGGTATTGATCCTATCGTCAGACGCAACAAGCATGCAGATAATTACTACCAGGTTAGTAACCCACCAGAGCCGCTCTGTTGGACTTGCATTCAAAGGCGTTACATGCAACGGGTTGCCCATCAAGTATGATCTCCAAATACGAGCACATGTTCACAGTTTTGACCTGAATTTTTGCTGTTCCCCAACATAAGATGTGTTCTGATTGATGTGATTGACCCACTTAAAGAGACAAAGGCAAACGGCGCGGACCGTGAGCCTATCGATTCAGCTGATGAACCGGGCACATGTTGGAGCAAGGACACATAGAACCCACGGCTGACCGCGTCCAAGGAGTCCCTAGTCATTCCGAGGACTGAATTTCATATAGGTTTGAACTAGAAGCTTGGTTATATCAGCAGTGATTCGATGCACATGCAAAACTAGCGCTTTCCACAAGCTGTTTGGAAACCACCAAGCAGATGTTTCGTAGAACCATTTACCGCATTACCGCTGCGGCGAAGTACGCCGAGAGAAAAGAGAACCCCAAAATAACTGAGTAATCGGAGGCCTGGACAGTGAACTTGTAACAACGGGCTGTATACAGTTGATATTCTCACTGACATCACAAAGTCTTGGCTAGAGCGTGGAAAAGGGGAGGTTCGCACGCTGCACCCTGCTCGATCTCGCACCGAGGAATCGGTCATGGTCAAATCGAAACAGGGTCAAATCGAGAAATCGGCTTGTAGTAAATACCCACCAGAAAAAGATCATTATTTTCCTGGCACGTTTGATCCTCCCCTCCATCGACTTTCTGGGGTTATGGCGGACAGGATGTAATAGCAGACTCAACTGGCGATCCCATTCTTGCCGGGTATGTTAGGGACCACATTGCGTGAGGCACTCGGGTGAAGGCAAAAATCAGGACACTGGGAACGGTTTGACTGACGGCTTTTTAGGGTAACAATTTGGCATGGAGAATGAACGCACCATTTCGATTGCCCCGACATCGTCATTGCCGATGCGCGACAGTAAGTTGGTGTATGGTACTGTCGATTATAAGGTCCACATCGAGTCGAGTTACTAGGCTGCGTTCAGTATCGCCAACATTACGCACGCTGCATCTCTCAAGCCTAGACACAGCACGAGACCGATGACTTTCATACACGGTTCGCACTCGCATCAAAAAACGCAGTCATATCTGGCTGTGTTCAGGCACGAACGTTTCCATTTGCGAAACAGGGAGTTCAAACGTTCATCGACAGAAGAGCATTGCGCGCTCCCTGAGACAAAGAGTGAGCGCTCAGTGCTTTACAGTAAAGCATCCGTGGGCGCGTAAACACAGTGGCTGTTTGTATCTCACAAACAAAGTCATACACTCCGCGGTTTATAAAGGTGGATTAACCCCTGTTACTTCTTGTCTCTCGACATTGATGCTCGCCCCGCGTCATAGCCCAACATTCCACATCCTAGCACGGCTGTTGACTGCTGGAACTACGACGCCGTGCGGGCACCTGCTTGTCTGTCGACTGTATGTACCCGTGAATGCAGTATTGGATTCTTACTCGTGAAGCTTGAAGCTGAACCTCGGAACTTTGATCTTTGCAACGCGTTGTGTTGTCCGGCGGTGTTGATCTGAGGGGAAAAAAAGGCGTCTATGAGTGTGTCGCCGATGTTTTCTTCATGGGACGACCTCAGACCTTAATGTATGCGCTAAAACATGGTCCCGTTTTCCCTAAACGTTGTTTCACCAAGTGAAATACAGCTATCCCCGTACTCAAGAGGTGCGTGTATGCACATCAAGGCGCATATAGGGTGGTCTCTATGAACCCAGGCTACTCGACCGATGGTCTGTTGGGACTCTCTGGGACGAAACGTTACGACTTGTCGTCCAACTAGTGGTGAAGTGTTTCCGAGTGTTTTCATGACTAGATGCGAACTGGATAGCAGATCTTTCTCGCCTGTCGGTATCCACTCGGCAGCCTGCAAGTACCTCGTCCAAACCCTCTAGAACATCACCCTCGCCCCACCCTTCGCTCGCATATTCGGGGGAGAATGAAACATTTAGGGGATAGTGAAAACGACCTTGCCAATGCGTTACCGTGCCAAGAAGATGTGGGACAGTACTGAATTAGAGGGTGATGGCGATGCTGCCGCCGGAGGTCGCCCTCGCTCGTGTGTGAGCGTGATTGCGAGTGTAGTGGACGCGAACCCTAACCAGTGCGCACCGGTATTCAACGCGCGTAATTTGACCTGCGCCTATACAGCGTTGCGTCGCGCGTCACTGTCCCAGTCCCATGGCATATGTTTTTCAGGGATTCGCCTCCTTGAACATAGACTGGTTCGCACCTCAAGAACACGCTCAATTCGCGCATCAAATGTGCCCACAACTCGTACGGCATCCGCGGCATTCTTGAATGGAGCATCGCGGCCCCTACATAATCGCTCTCGCCCATCAGCAGTGGCATCGTCATCGCAGGCATAGATGGATATCCGAGTTGTCATAGATGTTGAAAGTGCGCGCGGATGAGCAGACAAAATGAAGAATCTCTTTCGATAAAAGACGATTCATGAGTACTAGTACTCGGCCAACTCACGGACGATGCGTTTCCCCAATAGACGCGTTCACATGTGGGGATCAAAGATATTCCGTAAAATTGAAAAACGGTCATGTGTCTCCAAAGAATTGAGCACGAACGTGGGATACAAGAAGAAACGAATAGAACGAGGGGGAAAGGCACTCATTGCGCAGCGTGATAGGACGGTGGTTGGAATGACGCGTCTAGGTTCGCGGGCAGACGAAGCCGGAGGTCGGTGAAGATGGTGTAGAGAATGGATGGAGAGAGACCACATTCGAGGAGATACTCGGGAGTGACGCCCCACCCGAGGAGGTCCAACACCAGTGACTTGGCTCGATCTAGGTCTTCTTTCGTCACTGAAACGAAATGAGCGAAGAACAGGGAATAAGAGCTGAGAGCTACTAGGTTCAGTGGGGCGTGCAGGAAAGGAAGTGGTAGTGGGAGGTCCCAGTGCGATGGGGAATTCAACGGGTGGTGGTGTCGAGGCTTTGACGTTAGACGTGGGAGACTCTGGGTGACCTTTTGGTGATTGTTGTTGTGGGCCCGGGGACTGTAGTGAGAGGCTGGAAAAGCGACCTTCCACAATCTCACCGTCTTCTAGTGATTCACTTTTAGGGATGACGGGAGACGGCGGGGTTTGCGTAGCGCCATTAGCTTTGGTAGACATCAGATCTTGACGGTCCTTCTCCATACACATGGACCAACTTCGACTGTACAAAAGGACATGTAGGCCAAACATGTACAAGCTACAGATACAGAGTCTGCAACATCATCTCCGGAGTCCCTGGTAACTTCCACGACGAGCCGACCGCTGACCCAGTCCACTCTCTCACAACATGACATGGTTGGAGCTCCTTGTAGCGAAGCCTTTCTGCACATTCGAACGTGATGACATCCTGGGTCAATAACCTCCGCCATTGTTCTCTTGCATTCCGTCTGTACATCAAGACGGCCCAAACCCGTCGTGGGACACGAGGAGCACTGCCTTCTGGACGTGCCGTGAAGTTGCACACGCCGAACGCAAACTCACCAAACAGCGTTTGGCTACCATCGTTGTACATGTGAAACGAGAGCCATTCGTCAGTCAGCAGTGTCACTTTGACGACCTCGTCTGAGAGAGGGGCCTTCAGGCGCAATGTTTTGACGGACGCCCGCCCTACATCCTCGTAAGAGCACGGCTGTAGTTCAGGTATCGCCAAGACACTCATGCATAACCCCACGTTCGTAAGCGTTATGGGGTCACGTGGAGGTAGTAGACTCCGTTGACCATCCCATTCGAACTCGCTTGCTGGGAATGGCAGTACCCCTTGCGCGAAACATGCTGGCGAAGATGGAATCATGGAGGATGCATGAATGCTGCGATTGACGGGTTTCCCGGCCCAGAGGAACAAATCTGGGCTAGACGAGACCTTGAGAATAGTCTCGAAAAGGCGGAAGAAGGCGCGATCGGGACCCTCTCCATACGCGATCGACATGCTGACCCCGAATATACCCATCATGCAGTACGATTTGTCCTCCGCTCTGGTAGTATTACGGGGAGCGATCCATCCCATCCGTTTCGCAAGGCCATCCGAGAATCCGGGTTTGAAGTCGATGATTTCATTCATGGATATTCCAGTCGCCTTCGAGATGGCGGACTCGAGCTGCGCAATCTCTTCCTGGGCAGCAGCGTCCAGATCGGCGTCGATCAGATGTGAGGTGTCGTTATTGATGTCGTAGAGTACCCTCTGTGCTGCCTCTATGTACGAACGTGCAGGAGGCTGCTCCGGTCGACGCCCAAGCGCCTTCTTGTCGTTGGGAAGGTGAGTGAGGGGTTGCCAATTCTGAGTGTAGAATTTGACATGACGTGGTGCTAGCAGCTCTTGGAGCGTCCATCCCCGTGTAAACCATCTGTCGACCAGTAGGTCTCGAAGGGATAGCGTGCGAGCAAGGTAAATGAGACAGGCATGGGAGTTGCGGTACCATGTGAACATTGAACGAATTGATTCATCCAGTTCCGCACTGCTAGACTTATCGATGCAAACAGTGTCCGCCCATGCATATCCCGCACCAAACTCCTCGTAGGCAATAGTACAGAAGGTCTTCAATTTTTGGTAACTTCGACTGCAGCGTGCGTGCTGCTCGGAGTCAAAGAAAGACTTGTAGGTGAGCTCGTCTCCTTCCCAAGTGTGAGATAAGATGATGTACCGCGCCTCCTTCTTCAACCATCTCGCGGTTGTGGACTGACAGAGATGCATAACGGATGGGTTATTGTAGAGGAATTCTCGGATATCGTCGACGGAGATTTCTGCGAAGACCTGGGTTGGTTGCTTCCTTAACTTGTTCAAGAGGTCTTCTGTCAACCCTTCCCGTTCCAAAAAAACGATCTCTGGAAGCTTGATGACACGAATGGGTACCTCGCTAAAGGCGTAAGACCGAGCTTGGGCATCCAACAAGTCAATAAGTGCGGTGTACAACTCGTGGCTATGTTGATATGTTGGTGTGTATTTCGCGATGACAGTAAGCACTCACCTGGATGACCCTTCTTGGCGTTGAAGCGAAGCCATTAGGTCGTGAGGAAAAGTATCCCTTGAAAAGACTTTGAGAGCGTCCTGTCCACTGTCAAACAGGTCATTTCTCAATATATATACATCCTGAAAGACACACACAGGAACTGTACGACGGTATTGTCGATATCGTTTGGCAAGGCATTCCGTACATCTTCAATAAACCTTGGAGCCGGGTCATTACGTGGGGGTTTTTTTTTGCTGCAGTGTGGTACTCCACATACCTAAGGTGTGACCCTTGACTGTCGAGATTGGGGTTTGCTGGCTGCCCGGTTTTACCGAGCATTGAAGACGACCGTCGTTTGAAGGGACGAACAAGTCTGGCCAATGTTTGAGGAATGGACCGGTTCGCCATGCCTCCCGATCCTGAAGGCGTCACCACGTCGCTTGGGACCTGGGAGAATGAGACCTGTTGTTCCTCGCGCTGCACGTATGGGGCAAAGATATGCGTCGCGGTCGCGTTGAGGATGTCGGTTTCGGTAGTTCCACGACCAACTCGAATAGTGAGGTGAGCTGGCTGAGAATGTGGGTGAGAACCTGCACCCGCATGCTGAGTCCTCCGATGTGCGTTTGTGGTAACCTTGGGTGGGTTGGACATGCGCCGTACGAGGAATGATGGACGCCCAAACACAAAAGCGTTGCGGGCGCTAATGTGGCACAGCTGGTTGTCACTGCTGCCGTAACTAATACTAAACGTCTTTCTTCACTGCCTCTTGAGCTTGAGTGCTCTGGGCAGATAGGTCACGGGCGTACCAAATTGCTCTGGCCATGATCGGATCATATGTGTGCGCTGGCGTCATAAATCCATACTGGGACATGGTCGAGATGACATAATAAGCCTGATCTGGTGGACTCCAATAAATATCATCATTGCAACAGCCAGCCTTCTTGTGGCCATGAACATAGCGATGGAAAGCCCTTACCTGAACTCAAGCCGTTTAAACAAGAAACATATCTTTCATCCTGGAAACCCATTAGTAGCAGTCCGGCGAAACAATGCACATGAGGTAAAGTCGAGGTTTTCTGATCATTTCCCTGCAAACCATTGTGACGGCAGCATTGCGGGTGAATACCATGTTACGGAAGCCCGGCAGGGTTTTAAACATTGATCCGGCCCGTCGGGCGGTGACTAAGTAAGTACGCGAAGCCCAAGTTACGGTGTTGTTGACCACCGACAACTCGAGGCTCGGTGGGGGAGCTCACTGGAAAAAAATACACATGGCCACTTCGTTGCCAGTATTTCAGTTCTTTGTCGCCTAATTACTCTTTACCTTCGTGATCGGGCTGATTTCGCTACTAGATCACTTTCAGCATTGTTTCGTTGCAAGTTCTTTCATTCGTCAGAAGGAACTCAAGGTTTGATCGCGTACCCACGTGCAGCACTCTACGCGCGCTTTTTTTTTTAGCCAAGTACGGTACTTACCCCGAACATTGCGATGCCATTGCCGATTCACTTTGTCTTTGCCAGAGTCCGCTGTGGAGCAACCCCCAATGATGGGATCGTTGCCGAAATTGAAGAAATTTTTGGGGGGCAGCAAAGGCGTTATACACAGCCAACTTGAAGCATGCCTTGCGAATTGCCGAGGTGCAGAAAGGTATAAAGTCTCACCGAAAACCTGGTGTCTGCTCAACACTTCCGTCCTCCATCTAGTAGTCGTCTAGAGAACAACTGTTATTCACCTCGATATGTACTTCGCC
>JBBPMK010000470.1:0-16579 GCA_038090295.1 Boletus semigastroideus | reverse complement strand
CCGATATAGATGTCAAAAGAAGGGATCGCTACTAGCTGGATCGACCACATCTCGACCTCGACGCACCTAGTCCTAGCCTGCTCGTCTTACAATCATGTCACCAAATGGTACACGTTCTCCCAAGCGTTCGCACTTCGCACTTCCCCCAGTTCGAGTCCTGCCTTGACCCATCTCAACCCCTCCCACCATGGTATCATCCGTGGCATGAGTATCGCGAGACACGGCAGTCTCCTTAACGAGGCAATCGATCCTACCACGGAAGATTGCTTTATCACCATCCCCTCCCCGTGTACGCATACCAGTCTTCTCGTCCTGATCACGGCATCCCCAAACGCGGCATCCTTCGTCTCAGCAATTTGCGTACCCTCGCTGACGGTAAAATCGGTGCCGTGAAATTCCAACTGCTTGGCCACTTTTTCGACATGGGAACTACTTTTTATTCCCGCTGTTTTCACGGCAGCGGTCGAGCGATTCAAATCCATCGCAAAGACTCGTCTTGGACCATCAAAGCGATCGAATACGACGTCTGCGCTACTACCGGCAGTGGTAAACCCAAGGTCGAGATTACGGCCTTGACCCACCGCCGAACGCTACAGTTCCCCCACGTCCACCCTGAGCTGGTTAGTTACAATCCCTATTTTGGCCACATATGTGTCCGGTACTATTCGGAGAAGAATGCGCATGTATTGAGGATCATTGATCTTGCTGGGTGAGTTGGCGCGTTGCGCGAGTTCGAGGCAGACGAGATACTAACCAACGATGTCGCCATCCTCTCCGTTCAGGGCTTCTGGGCGACGGGAAACCCGCGTCAATGAGGAGCCAGAAATGCAAACGCAAGCCACACAGACTGATAACGTTAATTGCTGTAGGCAGTGTGGTACGTGTTCATGCTCTATCAAAAATGTATCCATCTGACGGCGTCGGTACGTAGTATAACCTTTGGTGACAAGGACTGTGTATTTCTACTCTGTATACGATTATGATGCGGGGTCTGTCTTGGAAGAGCGGTGCTGTGCTCAGGTCATCTCCCCCTCATCGAATCCTACAGGTGGTATGGATCACGTACGAGTTGCAAGCTGGCCAAAGCGTCCGTGAGAGATTCCGATTTCAGAATCCGACATAACATATCTCCCGCTGGATGTTTTGTACTTTATATTCTGTCGCATCGATATCCAAGATATCTCGCGGAGTGTGGCCTCTGATGTCTGGGAGATTATAGCGTGATGTAGATTTTCGATCTCGCCTCATAAACCAATACGTTTCCAAGTACGTCGGACGACATATCGGTCCTATATCATACATATACATAGCTTCATTTGAGTATCGACTTACCTACCAAAAGCTCTGTACAAATTTTTCTACAAATCTCCCAGTGCACACTACACGTCCACAATACTCAAATTTTGCCATTGGTATGTGCATGAGTTGCATGGGTGACCAACTTGTTGACATACAACTACATTTCGTACAGAGACAACTAGCTTTACCTTTTTTGGTTATTTGCTCACACACGTCGGTCTCTACTATTGCCTCGTTTAGTTCGACGCATTCCTCAGTCGTTTCACCACGTTCGACTGAGGTATGCAATCTGCTTACACTCGTTATATTCCTCACTGACATGTACCTTAGCTTACAGTTTATTAGGTACATAATAAAGTCGTTTCACTATGTTCTACTGAGCTTACAGTTCATTACAACTTCTCAACTTAGTCTGGTGCAGACTAGTACTCACAACAATCTAAGAGGCTATCAACGTACTCGAGCTCGAACTCCCTACCTTGGCGCTTGGTGAACAGGTCGGAAATCCAAGAAAAAGCTCATGCAGTCGCTATGGATACATGATGGTAATACATTGGCAGTAAATGACTAACGGTGCAAGCGACATTAAGATGCCAGTGTGAACTCTCGTGGCCGATGCTACACAGGCATCAATTCACTGCTTTACAGTGCGAAAGGAAATTTTACCAACCTCCAATGTCCCTATTCAGCATGGGTAAGTGTGATTCCCTCCAGGTTAGAGGAATTTGTTGTCACTATGGAGTTTTGGATGACGTTGACTATGTTGATGGTTTGGGGGGATGTCGGGTTACTTTGGCCAGTGCCATCCGCGTCCTGGCTAAGTAGACTCGCAGTATCAGCAAGAGTAATTTCCTGCTCGTCTACATTCGTAGACCTCATCAGTAATTTCCTGCTGGACCACCTCATACACTTACCGTCGCGGAGTTGTGAAATGAGATGATTGTCTTGGAATGGGTTTGTAGTAGTTATCATCTTCCGCGCATCGCTGATGGTTCGTTTGGCATCGTCGTCCAATCCGTTGGGCAAATCAATGGAGATCCCACTGATCACTTTGTCCGGCGATATTGCATCTAGGTGCGGCGGTGCATGAACCCTTGAATTCTGAATAAAACAATATTGCATCTTCAACTTACCATTCAACATTTGCATTTGTGTGGTGGGAACCACTCGCATGAGTTCTTCCTCTCTGTGGATCTTCTCAGAAGTACGCTGATTGAAGCATGCTTAGTGTATGTCACGAGTAGTGGTTGGACAACCAACCTTTGTCTCAAGGTACAGAGCTCTTGATGCGGCATGAAATAACCGCGCTGCTCTGTAATTGAAAAAGGCTTTGAACGGATTGAGAGTTTTGCGATTATCCTGTAATTTCGCCCTCCGCGCCTTCAGGCTAGAAGTATATGAGCAGACGTACGTGGACCGTTGTAGTGATTCAGTGAGTACTGACAGTTCAACGCCGCGCCTCGTATTAAAAATGAAATCCTCATTTTGGTTGAGATCGATGCCGAGTTGTCTAATATTTTCCATCTCCTCTAGGGTTGCCCTGACCAGAAAGCTGCCCTTGGCGAGATTGTCACCGCCTTCCTCATAATAAGCAAGAGGGAAAATATTTTGGTCAAACACAGCAGCGCTTCCGAGGCTGATTGGGAGGATTGCAGTGGTGGAATCCGTGGGATCCATTGGGTGAAGTGGTTGAGATTAACGAACTGGATATAGTTTGATGATAAGGGAGCCATCGAATCGGGGAATTTAGAATCCAAGTGGTTGATATCCTACAAGTTACTTCCTAGTATCATAATATTTTGAAACCCCGCGACCCGCGACCAATCATATTTGTGGGCGCATATTTATGTTTTTACCACGAGGTTTCTTCAACGCCGCCATTTGCGCATTCTAGTGGGCCAGGTTGGTGATGTCGCGAGCAGCTGATGTGGGTGCCCAGATTTCCCAGAAAACGCTTGATTTGTGGGGAACAGCGGACGACACTCGACCAGAAGAGCTCGATCCCGGAGAGGTTTGGTGGCGTGATCGCTACAACCAACTGAGCAATCGAGGATACCAGCTTCGTCCCCGTTATTCCCCCCTGTGGGTCCCCTCATGGACTACGTCAAAAAAGGACTGGATGGATAGTGAAGATGGCATGACATTAAAGGTTCGCAACTTTTCCCTTTCTGTCAGTGTCTCACTGCATGTCATTCTAGTACGGCCAAGTTATCGATGCAACTCGGTCTTCGGATGGGAAACTGGTCACTTTGAAGCGTATAAAACGAAGGGACCATCCATACGAAGCTGACATTGCCATGTACTTTTCGTCAAATGCACTCGCATCACAACCTGCCAACCATTGCGTCCCAGTCTACGACGTGTTCGAACTGGATTTCCACGACGACACAACAATCATGGTTATGCCGCTACTCCGACCTTACACCGATCCTAGTTTTGATACTATTGGAGAGGCGGTGGAATGCTTCCGCCAGTTGTTTGAGGTAATGTGAACATGTGACCGTGTATGACTTTGCCTTGAAACTCTTTCAGGGGCTCGAGCTTATGCACAAGCATCGCGTTGCGCATCGGTGCGTTGAGTGACGACCACATCATTCTTGCGCTGATATCTTGCAGAGATTGTATGAACCGAAATATCATGCTGGACCCTACTCATCTGTATCCTGACCTGTTTCACCCCGTGGCCACCAATTTGAGCAAGGACTGTAGGGGCAATGCAAAATACTTCAATCGCACGGAAAAATCCCCGAAATACTACTTCATCGACTTCGGAATTTCTCGGCGCTATGACCCATCGGATACCAATCCAAAGGAAATACCAATCTGGGGTGGCGATAAAGATGTTCCCGAGTTTCAGAACTCCAACGAACCTCGCGATCCGTTCGCTACCGACGTTTTCTATATCGGTAACGCTATTAAAATGGACTTTATCCTGGTAGGTTGCTCTCTTTGGCAGGTGCAAATGCTGATTTGAAATCCATAGGAAAAACGTGGCTTTGATTTCATGAAGCCCTTGATTGCCAGTATGATTCAAGTGGACCCGGACAAGCGCCCCAAGATTGATGAGGTCGTCGTTCGATTCGATTCGATCCGGAGCGGGCTCAGCCGGCGCAAGTTGCGATCGCGTGTTGTTGATATCCACGAGGATCTCTTTGAACGGGTTATTCATAATGCTTCTCACTGGAAACGTCGGATTTGGTTTGTTGCTCGAAGGATTCCGCCCCTACCTAATCCACCGCTGTAGATTGTATCTCTTTGTTATCTCATGATCATAGTTGAGTTGCGTGCATGGACATCACTCGAAGGAAAGCGCCAGCCAATCAACTCGTGAAAAAAACAAGTGTCAATATCAGACTCGTGTCCTACATGTAAAACAGCGGAGACGACGATATACAACTGGAATGCAAATTTTGATCTCATCGTCGTACAAATCATACAGGCGATGGATGTGAACAGATCTGAACGTATGCCTCTTGTTTTAGGACAGCGACAGGAAGATGTGAGGTACAAAGACCGTTAACGTTCATAAAGAGTAAGAAAAACACAAAAGTGAAATGGTTGGTCAGCGACAAAGGAGGGACGAAAACGAACAAGCTTACGTTTAGGTAGCGCCATAACAGGGGGCGAAGAATTGTGCAATGCGGCCTGTGAGACCAGTAAACATGAAGTAAAACATAATACTTGAAACACGGTGTTGGCGTATAAGAGCACTTTGCAGATAGAGTTGTTAGTTTCCATGTTGTAGCTTGGCCTTTTCCCAGAAAAGCGCAGAATATACACAGCACAGGTCAAGGATACGCACTCTGAAAATGCATCGTTAGTGGGAACTTCAATTGGAGCGATCGGATGAGCGGCACACACGAAAGAAAACGCACTCCATAACGTATGAGATGACAAGCGAGTCATTCACATGGAAAGCCATGACCGACGAGTTTGTCGCCAGGACCTAAATGTCGATTCGATGCCAACAATTGCAATTGTACAATCTTTGGACGGCGCTCTGTAGACGCGGGGGTGGAGAACGAGAGAACGAGAGAATGCGGGCAAGAGTGGGGAGCGCTCCTCGACCCGGGACGGAAGCCCGACTTGCCGGTGGGCGTCTGCGAGGGTGGGAACTCCTCACAGCGATATGTACGCGGCAGTCGGGCTCACTCGGTCTGAACCCCAAAGGGTAAGCTGCGAGGAGTCGGAATGAGGAATGGAGGCAGAGTGTGGCGGGTGGGTCGCTAAAACGGGCGAGGACGAACAGTGCGGGGAGGACAAGGTGGTGGCGCGAGGACAAAAAACGCCTGGCCGCTTACGTTGCTTGCCCGAAGATTTAGCACCACCACACTGGCGGTCCATCATAACCTCCGGGTTTCCAAGGTTTTCCGCGGAGTGGCAGATCAGAGAATACCCAGCGAATATTCCGCATAAAGGTAGAGCGAACTCATCAAATTTTTTCTTTCCTTAACCTATGACAGCTCGAAAGCCAACACACTGGACGTACTTGCGTGACGTTGCGTCTCTCATCATGAGCGGGCAAAGTTCGAGTATCGTCGTCTACTGGTGCCAGTTGGCCCAGTGTATGGTCAACGGACACGGCGAATGTGTCCCCGGTTAGTTTTCTCTATCGCGCCGACTGGTGTGTTCCTTTCGGGGTGCTCGTACGGTCGTATGAGGTGGGTCGACTTGGCATCGACAGCCGCAGGACATGATTTCATGATGTTCGAGGGGTGCACGGCGATAGTGGTCACACATAGAGTGATCATGGTGCATTCTGACTGTATCTGTATCTGGAACCAAGCGAGTGCAGAGCGAAAGATGGCGCATGGAAATACATGCGCTGGAACCAGTCGAAACTTCGGAATGTCTTGATCTGACCGTGTCGTTTTCTTTGCCGCAGGAGGAGGCGAACTGACATGTTGGGCACGTAGCATCCTTGAGTGGAAATGTTGATTCGTAGCTCGTGGTCCTCGTTGACCATGAAACTGAACTGGGACTACTCTTGGGTTGTTGTGGATTAAAATTTTCCTCCGTTATTGTCCCTTTTCGCGAGGGTCGTTGTACGCTTTATCCACTGATGTTGTTGTAACGTTGGAAATCCTGTCCTGTGGTCAAGCACTTTGTACCTGACAACGCGGTGCCAGAATCACTACACAAGACATCTTCGTCGTCACAACTTGCATAATGTCAACCACGAAACGGCTTTTGAGCACCAACACGCAAACAAGACATCTTAGGCGTTATTACTTATTCATGAACATTTGTTTCATCAATCATCTTCATCTGACACCAGTCAAGATATCAAGGAATCCCATGGTATACATTAAGCGTTCTCCTGACCCGCTGGTTGCTTTTCGAGTGAGCCGTCTTCGTGCATGTCCTGCGCCACCGCCCTGTGTGTAATCTGATCGATTACATCTTCGCCATCAAACAACGCCGCGGTCTCCTCTAATGTCCGGCCCTTGGTTTCCACGACAAAGAACCACAAGAAGACGAATTCAAATGCCAGCCAGCACACATACACAATCTATGACCATCCAAACGCAACCAGAGCCGATGAGTGAACCGAATTTATCGTCACATCGAAGTGGAGAAGACGTACATAATATTTCCATCCTAACGCGCCCAACGCGATCGGGTTCACATATTGGTTGAAGATGAGCGCGAGCGAAACGACAAAGTTGAAGATGCAGAGTCCTTTGGCACGGAGGTTGAACGGCAGGATCTCAACCGTATACGCGATGGCGAGTGGACTGAACGCGAGCGCGTACGACGATGAGAACAGAAAAATGAATGCGATGACAGCGTGGGCCGCCGCGACCGTGCCATGCTGCGCGTATTCCGAAAAGCAGATGGCTTGTGCCATATAGAACAACGTCATCAAACCAACCGAGGTGAGGGAAAGGAATCGACGCCCAAGACGTTCGACAGCATACGAGGCATACAGGGCTAGGATGAAACTCCAGATTTGAATGACACCATTAATGACGAGTTGGGTGCTTGAATTCGTGATGCCGATCTCGTCCAAGACTTTGGAGAGATAATACGAAAGGAGACCATTGCCTGACCACTGAGTGAAGAAGGCTATGGCGATGATTATGCGCATGCGTTTACGATTTCCAGAGGTCGCGACAAGGGACTTCCAGCCAATATTAGCGGCAACGGTCTGGTCGAATTCAAGGGCAGCCTTGATTTCATTAAATTCAAATTGCACGACGGGGTCTTGCCTGCGGGAAGTTTGGTGCGTCGATAACGGAGATGGGAATGAGGACATACTCGTTGCCATCAGCATGGTAATATGCAAGCGTTCGCAGAGCTTCAGCTTCGCGTCCCTTGCTCACTAACCAGCGAGGCGACTCAGGTGCCAGCAAGACCAAGAACACCTGGATAATAGAGGGAAGTCCCTGCACCAGGGACGGCAAGCGCCAAGCCCATGAGCTGTTGATCCTAAACGAGCCAAACGTCGTCCATGCAGCACTATGATGACAAATTACCGTAAGTCGCGAAAGATCAAAATGGAAACAAAAAGCACATGCATAATAGCCCCAGAATACCAAAGTGAGTTGAAGAGTGTAGTTAAAGGGGCACGATATGTTGGATATGAGAGTTCTGTGATCAACAAGGGAGCAGCATTGGCTAAAGAGATGCACGTTATCTCAGTGCAACTTACATATGATAAATTGGTACGGAACTTACCTGCGAATGTGTTCCCAAAGCCGATCAAGAACCGAGCGCCAATGAACATTTTGACGGATTGGGAAGCGGTTTGGAGGGCAGCGGCAATACACATGATGGCCGCACCAAACCAGACTGCCCGACGACGACCCACGCCGTCGGACAAATAGGGAGCAAATGGATAACCTGCCAGCGCTCCAATATTCTACATGCCAGTGAGTGAGGAGGGGAGCCGATAGTGTGAGTAAGCTCACTTGGATCGCATTGAGTAAACCAAGATTCCCATTGGACGGGTTGTGGAAGGCAGATTGCCATTGAGGGAGACTCTGCAAACCATTCATCATACTACCATCGTAGCCGGTGGTGGATGAGGTGATAAGACTATAGACATTGTGAGAATGATGAAAGACTATCTGCTCCCAGACGCACAGAAGGACGATCCACGCATTGAGTGCAATGAGCCTACAAATCTATAGATGAGTATGACCCGACTATCGAATCTTTCTACTCACCGTCTGTTATTGTACCACTTTCTCTTCGGGTCGATTAGACGTGCCAGCGAAGTTTCTTGAACCCATGCAGGAGGGACTGCACCACCAGCACCCATGATGTCTCCGCAAAGGGAAAAGGGAGCCGAAAAGAAGGGGCAAGTTGAACTTTGAAATTTTACGATAGCATTTTATACCTGCAAGCGGACCACATCTTCGAATCCGAAGAGCAGCACTAGTAACGTAACACTCTTCGGTTGGTCCGAGGTTCGCTACCACACGATTACCTGATAAGTATCACCCGACGGCTACACCCAAGTACGAAGATTTCGCCATGAAAACTATTTTTTCCGATTGACCAATAAGTTGGATCTCCTGAAAAAGTACTCATCCGATGGATAATCGACGATATTGCGACACTACGACGACCGTCCGACTACAATTGGAGACACCGTGCCATTACATAATACTAGCAGAGTCAGCGGCAAGCGCCAAGTCCCCGACTCCGACGAGAGTCTCAATGAACCTGCGATCAGCTCTCAATTGCTTGACACACCATAAGTGTCGCTGTAACTGGACAATCTGCCGCGGCGATCTGAAACAAATTTCGAAGTCCATTACCATCATTTTGTTTGCTTGTGAAGGATGTCTCTCGGCCAGCTCCCTCCAGAAGTTTTGCATGCAATATTCT
The DNA here is from genome assembly GCA_038090295.1 of Boletus semigastroideus. Classification (NCBI taxonomy): domain Eukaryota; kingdom Fungi; phylum Basidiomycota; class Agaricomycetes; order Boletales; family Boletaceae; genus Boletus; species Boletus semigastroideus. Next base: position 7,441 of record JBBPMK010000470.1, on the reverse strand, counting down.
ATCACATCGACGTCTCAGACATCTTGCGAATACGCAAGTACGTGGCATGATTGTGCACCACGTGGGTATCTAGAACCATTTAATAGGTCTCGCGATACCTGAATCATGCCACCTACTACAGGGAAGTATGGGCAGACGCCTATCGCAAAGCCGAATACATTCGTCCTCCTGGTCCCTTCCCTTTGCAATCTATGGATGACCTGGAAAAGTCCTCGTTACCAGCTTTCGCGTTCACCAAAATCTTCGGGGTGGCGGTGGTATTGCCAAGACGTCGACGAAAAGATCCACGATAAAGTCGACAAAATTTCGGTACAAGAGCGATGACCTCGGCGTGAGCTTGGTCTTTGAGCGATTCCTGCTCGTCGCTTTCAGCAGGGAAATCCGGTGTCATGAATTGAACCTCGACGAGTCCTGGAGTGCGAAGACCCTCTATCGATCAACGTTTCAAGACAGCCTGACCTGGTTTCACTGTATTTCTGCCATCGACGTCGAGGGTCGCCCATTTGCATGTGTGGTATTGTGCGACACAGATCAAGCGGGAACAAAGGAACTGCTGTGAGCCGCTTTGATATTCGAGACGATTTAGAGGTACCAACATTGGTATTAGGAAGATCTATTCGTTGAGTGTAAAGGAACACTCTAATGTGGCTCTGGATTTTCTTCACCAGGTTGAACTTGGTGACCTATATCCCAATGGGGTCAGCCTTGGTCCTCGTGTGATCACTGTTCAATGAGGTGATTTCGAAATTGGTTGGCAGCTTGTCGCCTTGGACGTGCATACCCGCATCCAATTCCTCATTCCTTCTTTTCTCGATGCCATGAGGGGCACGGTATGCATTCTTTTAGAGATTCATTATGATCTACCCGTTGACTCGACATCTCCGAAATAGATGTCAGAAGAAGGGGTCGCTACTAGCTGGATCGACCACCCTAGGTGCATCTCGACCTCGACGCACCTAGTCCCAGCCTGCTCGTCTTACAGTCAAGTCACCAGATGGTGCACGTTCTTCCAAGCGTTTGCGTTTCCCACTTCCCCCACTTCGAGTCCCGTCTTGACCCATCTCAGCCCCTCCCACCATGGTACCATCCGTGGCATTAGTATCGCAAGACAAGGTAGTCTCGTTCTCAACGAAGCAATCGATTCTACCACGGAAGATTGGTTTATCACCATCCCCGTGTACGCATACTAGGCTTCTCGTCCCGAATACACCATCTCAAAATGTGGCATCCTTCGTCTTAACAACTCGGATACCCTTGCTGACGATGAAATTGGTACTGTGGAATTCCAAACTGCTTGGCCACTTTTTCGATCTGGGAACTACTTTTTATTCCCGTCGTTTTCACGGTAGCGGTCGAGCGATTCAGATGCATCGCAAAGATTCGTCCTGGACTATCAAAGCGATCGAATATGATGTCTGCGCCAGGACCAACAGTGGTAATCCCAAGGTCAAGATTACGACCTTCACCCACCCCCAAGCCCTACGGTTCCCACACGCCAGCCCTGAGCTGGCTAGTTACGATCCCTATTTCGGGCAAGTGTGTGTTCGATACTACTCGGAAGATACGTGCGTATTGAGGATCCTGGATCTTTCCGAGTAGGTTGGTGCGTACGCAAGTTCGAGGCAGACGATACACTAATCAGTAAATTCACCACCCACTCATTCCAGTTCTTCTCGGGGACTGGAAAACCGCCTGAGTGAAACGTCGGAAAACCGAGCGCAAGGCCACGCTGATAACGTCAGTTGCATGTAGGCAGCGTCGTACGAGTTCATGCTATCATATCCATCTGAGTAGTACGTAAGATCATGATGTAAGATCGGATAGTTCAATGGGTGGGAGATTATCACGTGGCTACTATGACAGATGAATCGATGATTATCCACTCGGGTTGAGACGGTGTTTCCCACTGGTACATTTCTCACCAGAACGACTTGGTTTCTTCGACAGCTCAAATACCGCTGAAGACTTGGGAAGTTGGACGAACTGCACCGTGCAAGTGTCAAGTTTGTACCGCATTCATATCATATGCGTATGTCTTGCAATATCCTTTGTTGCTGCATTCATTTGGACAAATCGCCAGTCACATCGAATCTCTCACAGGCGAGCGCCAACGGTTTACTCTAGTAGTTCAAGAAACTTATATGCCAAGTTAAAGCATGTCAAGTGTAACAACGCGCTCTCTGGACCGGCTTCCGGTGGAACTTTTGCATATTGTATTCTATTATATCGACATTTCAGGTATTTTGCGAATGCGTAGGGTTCGTGGTTTTTTTTCCTCTCCTGGTTCATTATTCAACGGAACTGGTTTAATCCAGGTCTCTCAATACCTGAACAAAGCTACCTACCATAGGAGAGTATGGGCCAACGCCTATCGCACAACCCAATTTGTTCGCCCTCCAGGTCCACTCCCCTCCCAATCATCACATGACCTAGAAAAGGCGCTCAATATCAGCTTGCGCATCCATCGAAATATTTCCTGCGGTGGTGGGGCCACCGACTCGACGATATCCACTCTGAATGTGAGAGAGATTCCGTATGTGGGTTCACTATACCACCCGCGTGTCAAGTTGGTCTTTGGGCGGTTCTTGCTCGTCGCTTCTAGTGAAGAAGTCCGTTGTTATGACCTGGACCACGACAATTCCTTGGGTGCGAGGATAATCTATCAAACGACGCATGGAACTCTGAGATCGTTTCACCGTGTTTCTGCCATCGATGATAAGGGTCGCACGTTTTCATGTGTGGTGTTGAGTGAGGCAACGAAGACGATCAGCCGAACGTGAGCTGATCAATTGACTCGATTTAGGGGTGACTAACATTGCTTATAGCTTAATCTGTTCTCCAAACATTGGGCAGCAATCTGAATTGACTCTGGATATTATTCACCAGTTCGATCACGATACTTTTGAAGTCCAATGGGTTGACCTTGGCCCCCGTGTAATTGTTATCACAGGTCGAGTGGGTCGTTATCCAGATGGGCAGTGGAGTCTCGTCGCCTTGGACGTGCATACGCGCATGCAATTTCTTTTTGACACTTTGGGGTCAACTGTTAGCGAGGTGGGCTTTTGTTCATGCAGTTCGGTTTTAGCCAATTGAAGTTTCATGCTTGCGACATCAGAGGACCACTCCCAAGTGCATCTCAACATCAACGCACGTGGTCCTAGCCTGGTCAACCTATACTCATGCTGCTGGATGGAGCACTCTCTTCCAAGCATTTGCACTTCCCACTCTGAGTCTATGCCATTCGACCGCTACATTGACCTCTCTCACCCCTTCTCACCGCGGCATCATCCCTGGAATCAGCTCCAACGTATGCGGCACTTCGCTGCTCCACGACTCAGTCTTCGACCCACTCACGCAAGACGTGCTGATTTCCATGCGAGTGCTCGGATTCGAGTCCCCTCGATCTTGCACCTTTCTTCCTCAACATGGCACTCTTCGCCTCAATGGCAATCTTATCCACGGCGAGGTTGGCACGATCACGTTTGAAGTCCATGGTCCCTTTAGCACACAAGGCAATGTGCTGGTATTTCACCCTTCTTTCAACGGTATCGGCCGGGCGTTTTACACCTTCAAAAATGTGCTCTGGGCACTCGAATATGACCTGCACGCTGGTGGCAACGGTGACCGGGCCATAGATGACTATCCCATTTTACGGTTCGAGACCCCGCATACACTCGCGGACTATGATCCTTGGTCCGGACGGGTTTGTATCGAGTCTCTTGCGGGAAATGATACGGTTATTAAGGTTTGGGATTTTTCTGTGTAGATCGATACAGAAATATAATTTGGTTGAGGTGGTTTGTGTAACAGGAGTTGCTGGTGAGGGTTCCAGATCATCGTTCATATAAGCGACTGGTTGCGGTCATGGGGCTTTCCAGGCTGCTACAAGGCTGCCAGACAAAGCAGCAAGGTTTATCCAGAGAGAAGTGCAGTTCCACATCAGGTTGATCGCGACTCGTCACTAGGCCGTGGCCCTCTCGCCCCTCTCATCGAACGAGCTCGAGTTGCGAATTACCAGCACCTCTTTCACGTGGAGGTGAATTAGTACTCACAACATCAACACGCTGGAAGCCGTGGCTTTCTGCAAATACCATGTGCATGTCAATATTATCCTATTTCACGCAGCGCCGTCCTCGGTCCAGCCACTGCGGCGCAAGTGGCACGGTACGTAATCTATCGCAAGACGGGAATGTGTGAGAGGCGAGGTACAGACTCGGGAATCAGACGGAGTGACCCCTTGTGGGGGCGAGAGGCAACGTAGATCAATGATGCTCCTAACTGCTCGTATAATCAATATAGTCGAGTGGCTGATACACTCGCTCTCACGTGACTGTGGTCAGGTTGCTAGTGGGCGTTGCCCAATCCCCAACACTCCCCCTCAAACCGAGCGCAGTCCGAGTTCTTCTGTGTGCTGCACATGCAATGGTCGTGCAAGCGCGCTTTTGTGAGGATGTCGGCCGTCATCTCCTTTGTGGGACAATGTATGAGCATGAGCCATCCAATTTGGATCGTTTTCCTCATATGGAGGTTTTTCAGGTCGAAATATTTCACCCTTTTGTGGAGCTGGGCGTTCATAGTAATCGCAATGGCTGATTTGTTATTGCCATACAAAATTGTCGCTTTCTTTGGTTCATACCTGATTTCTATGTAGAGGTTTCAGAGCCATATTAAGTCTTTTTCAGCTCCCACCATTGATGTGAACTTGGCTTCAGCAGTACTTAGCTCAGGCAAGGGCTCTTTCTTGGAGCTCCATGTTATTGCTTCTCTGTTCAGGATGAAGACATTCCCACTTATCGATGTCAAATCATGATTTGATGTGGAGCTTGTGTCTGCATATCTGTAGAACTTGCCATGTAGGCCGTTTTTGGTGTAAGTTATCCCCAAATCTTTTGTTCCTTTGAGGTAATGCAGGACCTGCTTTGCGGCAGTCCAATGTTTCATAGTTGCACTGTTATTGAATGTGCATAGTCTTCCCACAGCATACATGATATCAGAGCACATTCCAATCACTGCGTACATCAGCAATCCAGTGAGTGAGGCATACTCTTTTATTGGATAGTTTGACTCTTCTTGTGGTTGTCTTGGTTCCAACTTGATATTAGGATCAAGTGGGGTTGATACAGCATTACTCTCCTCAAGCATGCTGTCAATGTACATACATATTGTGCTTGCTTAATCTTGAGTGTCCCGCATTCTTGATTGCATGTGAACTCTAGTCCAACCAATTTGTTCGGATCACCTAGATCTGTGATGTCAAACAATCCTTTTAGGTCCACTTTCAACTTGTCCATTTGTTCCTTCGAGTTTGTGAACAAGAATAAGTTGTCAACCCATATAGTGATAATTTCTATCGATTTTTCTGTGTGCCACATGTAGATGCATGGGTCCAATTGGAGACATTCAAAGCTGATACCACTTAATTTGGTATCAAGCTCTTTGTTCCATTCTTGGCTGGACTGTTTGAGTCCATAGTGTCTTTATTAGGTGACACAGCCGAAATGTTCCGTCGTGGTACCCTTCTGGTTGGTCCATATATATTTCTTCTTTTAGTTTTCCATTTAGGTAGGCTCCCTTTATGTTCATCTGTTGGATTTCCCAATCCTTGGCAACCGTGAGCGCCAGTATTGCTCGAATCATCTCGAGTCGGACAACAGGAGAGAAAGTTTCATTGTAGTCCATTCCGGGGATCTGACTGAATCCCCTGGCTACTAGTACAATTCCATGTAGGAGACAGACCCTTCAGTCAAAAAGAATCACACAAGTGGTTCTCCTGACATGTACAAATGGTCATGGACATGGTACCAGTGCTAATAGCTTCCTGTGTTTCTTAATGAGTTCTAGCATCTTGTGGTCCAGCCACATCCACATCTCAGAGTCTCTCAGCCGCTTCTCGCTGTCTTCCTTCGCCTTCTCAATGAGTTACTCAATCTTCTCGTTATGGTTGGGAGTCTTGTGGTGAGTCGATTGGGCCTCCATATTTCACTGAGATGTAGTTAGATCTTAGGTGATTCGTTGGAAGCCTATTCTGGCAAACTGTTTGTAGCGTAGAATCTTATGAAGTTGAAGTGCTTCATCTCCTTGTCCTACGCTGACGTACAGGAAGTATCAAGAATGAGAGACGAGCAATCAAAAAAATTGTACACAAGATACTTGCACAATACCGCACATCTTTCACTCCGCTAGCCCGCCACCACACACTCGTCCCGCTCCCACTCCACCTCCTGCCTCAACGCGCCCCTCAACACCAACTCGGGCGAATAAATCTTGAACCCTTCCTGCGCCAACCCCCGCCAGATCCCCTTGTCCTCCTTACACGACACCACGTACCGTTGCGCCTTGCCCTGTAGAATACGCACCGTCGGCGTCGTCGAGATTTGCACTTGGCCGCCGCCCGCACAAATCACGTTTTTGAGCAGCTTGCCGTCGACGGCGACTTTGGGCGTCACGTAAAACGTCATGTGCTTGAATAGGTTCGCGCCGCCTTCGGGGCCCTTGGCGCGCTTCAGTGCGTCGGCAAACTTGAAGGCCCATTTCTTCTCCGCAGCGGCGTCGGTCAAGAGATAGTCGTGTTCGGCTGGTTGCGCGAGCCTAAGGGTGAGCGTCGAGCAAACGCAGTTCAGAACAACACGCACCAAGGAGTTTCCCATTCTTGGCGCTCGCGTTCGCCCATTCTTCGGTTAATATGTATGGCGCGACGGACATGGCACAGAGGAACTTTTCTGTTCGAACGATACCCTTGGCGATGAGGTGCGTGCAGTCTATCGGTTTTGTTGTCATCTGGACGCCAAGCTTCGTGAGTTTCTGTCATCGCCGTGTGAGCTTCTTCGTTGATGGATAGTGATGAGACCAACCTTGACAACGTCGTCCGAGAGGGACACGCCCGTCGTGATCACTCGGACGGCGGCCAACTCTTTTCCCCGCCCACGACCTCCCCTCTTTTCCTGCGATCCACTGAGTTTGTCCTTTCCGAGGTCTACGTCCCCCTCGTCGCTGGAAGCAGTCGTCGCTTTCGCCTTGCCCTTTCCAAAAGTCGACTTTCTTTTGACCTTGGCAGGGGGTGCTAGCACGACATCCACCACCTCCGCTTCCTCTTCCTCCTCCTCTTGCGTCTCAAATTTTCTTCGCTTCCCAACCCTCTCTTCGCGCTCTGCCTCTTCCAACATGGACGCGACCGACTCCCCGCCGAGACTCCGCCTCCGCTTTGCCTGCTTCTGTTCCTTTTCAAAGTTGACGACATCCGGCATGACCTCGTCGCGCAATCGCATTGTCGCCTTGCTTGCAGCACTTCGTCTCGGTCCCCCACGGCTCGTCGATGACACAGGCGCCTCCATGATCATCGACGTCTCCACCTCGTCCTCGTCCTTTCCTGCCGTCCACTTCGTTTTTTCCTTGGATGCACCAGCCTTTGGTTTCGTCTTGTCCTTGGCAGGCGGCTTGGACT
>JBBPMK010000469.1:0-16590 GCA_038090295.1 Boletus semigastroideus | reverse complement strand
TCTCCATAGACCTTAAAAAGCAGACACTTGACCGAAGCAACGCTCCGATACATAAATTTGCAATATTGGATGCGCTCGGAAGCCTTGTGGTATACGACGAAGAGTCCGACATAATCGCACTCTCACATTTTAGTGTCAAAGTGAGGTTGACCCTGACCGTATCTGCACACGGCTGAGCACTATCAATAGGAATATCTTACAGACAGGCTTACTCTCGAGGCAATTCCGGCGTACTATATCAATCTACGAGATGCCCACTCGCAGGTATTCCAGTTGTGCATGGCTTACCTTGTTGCCTCCCTTAGTCAGTACGACAACGAGACTGTCCAATCACGACCACTGCTTGATTACGCACTCTCCTGCAGTTTCGATCACCTCGCGCATCTTGACCCATCGGACGCAATTATGGATTCTATGGTTGTTCTTCGATCGGAAATATTGAAATACCCTTTGGAGTGGGCGCACTTGTGCAGGCTGGCTTCCTTGTACCACCTCTATCAATCATGGATAACCCCAGATCACGACTTCATCACCTGCGTCCTGATTTCCTCGTTTCCTGAGCCATTCTTACGCGCGTTCCTACGCCGTGCTCCCCGCAACGCGAAGTTTAGCTCAAATCCCCTCGTACACACTATGCAATTTGACAAGATTGACCATGCCAGGACATTGCTGTTACACGGCGTTGACGTGAACAACGCCGGTTGGGATATCGAGGAGCCACGACGTGATTTCAGGTTGCCGCTCGAGGTTGCTCTCCGGCGCAAAAATAGCGAGTTCTTCGACCTCTTCTTGAAGGAAGGCAGCGCCATGATATCTGGAAGAATATATTCAACTATATTTGATGGGGATTGCTGCAGCTATCCTCCATATTTCATCTTGAGCCTGCTACAAGCGGACGAATTCGTCGAATGGGCAGCTGAAGCCCGCGACGTGACGTCTCTCCTCCGTGCTCTCCGTCGAGAACGATGTTTGTACCAGATGACAGAGCAAGATATTCTAGTCATTATACGGAGGCTGGTTCAGATCCAACGTGACGTACTTCCTTTTGACTCCTTGGAGGAGATGCTCCTCATCGTTGCTCTGGCCACATCCACGGGTTATCTCACCCTGTTGGAATATCCGTTTTCCATCGACGCGCCGATGCCTTCCGGGGTGATGTTTGCTGAGAAGACGGCACCGCTAGTGCACAATCTCGGTCTTCAAGGGATCGATGTGCGGTCTGTCGCAAGCAAGGGAGACATCAAGTTACATCAGGTCCTTGGGGGCTGTACGGGTGGTTTAGGTTGCTGGATATTTAAGTGCACTCTGTGTTCAGCGTCCCGACTGGCCTTGTTGACTGCTCTGGGTCGAGAGGTGAGTTATGTTGCCCCCCACACTAGACTCAAATAATTCGGATTATAGAGCGAAAAAACACTCACAAAAATTTTGACGACGTCGCAAGAGCTTCAAGTTGTTACTACAGTGATCCGGGCCGATCATGTCTCGCGGCAGCTGGGATACATTAGCTCGGCTTCTGGGACACTGTTACAAGCGATCAACAAGTTCTTTTTGGGTAACGCGCCCCTCGACGATCGTTCGGAACGCTGGCTTTCTGGAAAAGAGCCTAGTACGTGTCTAGAGGTCTTGCAGCATATGGTGTTTGTTGGGGTCGAAATGACTCAAGACAAGATCATCGAACACTTCAACGAACATGAAAGCCATTTCCGCTTCCTACTTGAAGTCGACATCGAGCGGGTTCTTTTTGAAGTCAAGTCTGAGTGTGCTCCTTTTGGAGTCGGGTTTGGGTGGGTTCCTTTTTGCTGACATGATAACAAACCCTTATCTAACCACCGTGTAAAAGGGTACTACGCTCGGAGCTATCGTGAGTTGACGGTTACTGAAGAACTCATTGTTTGTAATGCTTATTTTTTGTATAGTGCACAGATGGCGCCCGTGCACCCCGGAGACTCGCTCGACTGGCAGGTTGTCTTTGTCGGTCAGACAAACGTTGGAAAGAGCTCCCTCATCAACATGATCAGGGGCCTTCCGAACCATTCGAAAGCGGCCGCCATGGTGTCCGGCGGTTCCTATCCGTGTACTATGCACGCGACTGGCTACTCGACAATATTAGAAGGTGGCGTGCACTGTTGGTTGTGGGACACGCGAGGCTTCGATGGAGGTAGAACCGGACAGGACCTGGAAGAACAACTTCGGGATCATCTCCCGTGGCAAGTGACCAGCGCGATGTCCACGTCCATCTTGGTGTGGTGCATCGACGCGCGCAAGATCGACGACGAAGACCAGTGGCGACAGCTTGACCGAGTCTACACATATTGCAATGGGATGATATTGGTGATCAATCGAGGACCTCCCAGTGTAGCGGACTGGGAGTCGAGGTGTAGAAAGCGGCTGCAGCGGTTGGGCGACGTCCCCTTGTTGATGGTCAGGAGGCATCGGGTATCTTCCACCGAGCGCATTGAGGATTCCAAGGCTCTCAGAGATCTCATCTCCGAAGTTGCCAGTACGTGGTGATTTTGACGTCCTGATTCCTTTCATCTTACCACCGCAATGCACTTTAACATAACGAATGTTACATACTAATACATACTTCATGCCAGACAGAGAGCAGAGATAAAGACACAAATCCAGGAAAACTACTTACTACAGTACAGTACATAAAAGCGAAGCAAATAATTTTTTCAAAAAACAACCTTTCGAGGAATAACAAAAAAACAAAGTTTAGATCGATCCGCCGCATACCCGACAACATCAGCCTCCGTTCCCGTCCCCCTGCGTTTGTGTCTGTAGTACCTGTTGGAGCCTCTCCATCTCTGCACGGAGCTGCACGAGTACCTCCTCTTTCTGCGCCAGATGCATCCGCGCGACGTCCAGCGCCGCCTGCACCCTCTCAATATCGTACGCGCCAGGGCTGCGCCGCATGTGACAGGGAGGGGTCAGTGGCGCCTCGGGTACGTGCGGCGGCGCTGCAAACGCGCGCCAACTAGGCGATATTATTGGAAGCGAGATGAGATCTGCGTCCGTGTCATCAGGCGGCGGCGAATCGCGAACGACGGTAGTCGGGATCAAGGGCGACGCGAGTTCCATGCTCTCTTCGGCTGCAATGTCGGTCTCGAGCGGCTGTGGACTGAAGATGTGGTGCAGGTCCTGCGGTGAATACGAGCACCGGGTCAACGTGGGCGTACGTTTGTCATGGACAAGGCTCACCTGGGCGGGAGGCAAGGCGGACGAGGAAGCCCGTAGCTGTGCGATTTCGCGCAGGAGGACTTTTTCTCGGGCGCGAGCAAACGATTGGGCTTGCTGTAGCTGCTCTCGGAGGTCGTCCGCTTCGGCTTGAAGCCTTTTGCGTTTGGAGTGAGACACATAGTCGCTACAGTGAGACAGGCTCACCGGACACATTCTCCTTCGACCCGTAGAATATCTTGGAAGGCATCCATATTCATCCCATCCGTGACCTATGTCATTGCTTGGTCTCCGAGACGACGGAAAGGAATGGAGAGACGCACCCGTCGGTGCCTTGCCGCCGCTTCGATCAACGTCGTCCTCTCTGTCACGAGCGCGTCCATTTGAGTGGTCATCGTGCGTATTTGGTTGTCCAGTTGGACGATCGACAGCATCGTTAATGGGGATCCCGGGCCTGGAGTATTCGACGGGCGTGACAGCGCATTTGGATCGACGGATGCACTTCTTGTTCGTGGTGCTGGCGACTGGGTTTCTCTGTGCGACCCGTTGGCGCTCGAGGTCACCAACCTGGCTTGCTCGAGCTGTTCATGTCAGATGACGTGAACCGATACTGGTAGCATAACAGGGATACTTGCCCGTTCCGCAATCTGACGAATTTCAATCTCCAAAGACCTATTTCGAGCGTTGTTGCTCTCCAGAAACCGTAGACACTCTTCGTCCGACAAGGGCTTTGGTTCAGGCAGCCTCTTCTGACCCTCTATATGCCCCTCCACCGCTCGTGTGGAGACCGGATGCGGTGCTCCCGGTTGATGTGTGTCGTCGCCTGGCGCGGTCATGCATGCCGCTTCGAGTTCAGCCTCACGTACGGCGACCTTGGCCTCGAGTTCCTCGATGCGGAGGTTCGCCTCTTGTACGGTTCTGCCGTGGCGCTGGCGCTCCACGTCGAGTTCCATCCTGAGCCTGGCGATGATCGAGGTGGCAAAGGCGAGCAAGTCGTCGTCGTTGTGGTCGTCGTCTCTCTTGTCCTCGCCATCGATCGGGCCTGCGACGGCAGCCACCTGCTCTGGAAACGCAACGTTGAGATTGCCCCGCTAGAAAGGGTTGGATGGGTTCGTCGCACGAACGAGACGACACACCTGCATGTTTGGCGATATAAATCCGACTACACGGCCATGAGCTCCATTCGTTCGACACTTGAACTGACAGAACACCATCGAAACCCATGCCACACGGAAGTAGAGTAGGAAAAAAAAGGGGGGGGCGGGGAAGGGGGACAAGGGACGAACAGAGATACATACCTTTCTCGATCAAGTCCTCGACGACGTCCTTCAACGCGTCCCGCTCGACCTCGAGATCCGTCGCCGCCCCACGCCAACGGGTCGCTTCTTGCCCGAGCTTCAGTTTTGCCTGTTCTTCGGCGGCGATGTCGAACGCATGTTGGGCGCGCAGGGCGTCCAGGACGTCGATCGTCTTGAGCAACCGGATCTGGGCCGTCGACGCGCGCGCGCTGTAAGCCTCGAGACGCGTTTCGAGGGTTGCTATCTAGATATCGACGTGGTCTGGTTGAGATGTCCGGCGTCGCACTGCAGGGGTCGTGGTCACGCACTCTCTCGTCCTTTTCCCGGAGCAGATCGTCTTGAGCTTGTGTGTGGTCTCGCGTGCGGCTTGGTCCCATCCTATTGTCCTAGCCTGACCTCGTGGGGGCAGAGCGCTCTGCGCTGTACATACAAGGCAACTCGCACGTTCGACCTCCAAACAAGTCTGAAGATGCCGGACGTCGTCGAGTGGGACACCTCGTTTCTAAAACCCCACCATCCCATTGACGCCCACAGAGCCCTCATCCTCCTCAACCAGCCCTTTTCGCTTCCGCTCCTCGACACGCTCTGGCGCGCCTGCACCTGGCGCTGCTGTGCCGACGGGGGCGCCAACCGTCTGTACGACCTCTTGGGGGAGGCAAACGGCGGCGACGGCGATGTGCTACGCGCTCTGTAAGCCGTGTCCTCTTCTGGTCTGTGCGCCGAGTGCTCATGCACATGCACAGGTACACGCCCGATCTGATCAAGGGCGATCTGGACTCGTTGCGCGACGACGTGCGCGCGTACTACCTCGCCAGGGTCCGTATGTTTTTACTACAACGGGGCGATTCGGTGCTCACACGCACACGGCCCGCAGGGCGTGACCGTCCTGCGCGACGCGAACCAAGACACCACCGATCTCGTCAAGTGCATCGAATCCCTCCAAGACCTCGAACGCGAGACAGGACGCGAAGTGAGCGCGATGCCCGGGTCCACGTCGTTTGATATCGCTCTCTTATCGCTTGTCTGGAACACATACACACGACCAGTACGACACCGTCTTTCTCGGTGGGCTCTCCGGCAGACTCGACCAGACCGTCCACGTCCTCTCCTATGTCCACAAGATGCGCACGACGCGCCCAAGAGTGCACGTCGTCACGGACGACAACGTCGCTTGGGTGCTCGATGGCGTGAGTGTTCCCCCGCCCACATCCATTACGGGTGATGTGCTCATCCATCCGCATCAAGGGACGGCACCGGATAGCCATCGACCACGACGTGCTTGGCCCCACGTGTGGTCTCTTGCCGGTCGGTATACAGTCCACCGTGCTCACCACGTCCGGGCTTCGATGGAACTTGAGTCAATGACAACCCTTTTTCTGTTGCGTTCCTGACCACTTTTCCTTGCAGACGGGGCGGAATCCTCGTTCGACGGGCTCATGTCCACGTCCAATCACCTCGTCCCTACAGAAAGGTTCGTGACGATCGACACGTCCCGCCCGATCTGGTGGTGTGCGGAGCTGCGTAAAAAGATGTAAGCTATGCAAGTAATCATATATTATGCTGTCCCCATCCTATTATATGTGCGTCGCACGATGCCCACAGCTACACACTGTCGGTACCAGGTATAGCCACGTCCCCGCCAGCCACCCTCTCCATCGCCTACCCACAGTCCAGTAAGCAATACAAAAGACAAAAACGCCAGACCCACCTGCGCCAACAGATCCGCATCAACGTCGGGGAGCACCTCTCGCACGTTGCCGGCCCAGGGGACAATCTCCCACCGCGTCGGCGGGTTCTCGATACATAGGCAAATGTCGTGTGGAATATGGTCGCCGTGTTTGTTATTAAATTTGTCGCGCAAGCTGCATTCCTCTGTGTGACGTGGTCATCATCATTCTTTTGGCGTGAATCAGCAGATCCTCACCATCGACCATGACGTCCAAATCCGCCATCTTGCTCTTGATAATCATCTCCACATACTCTCGGTATCGTCCTCGCCGCGCAATCTCGACGAGAAGCTCGCTAAACGAGGTCTGATACTGCACATATCGATGGTAAAGGTTATCCACGACCAACAATCGCTGTTGGAGCGTATCCAAGAGATCTTGGCAGTCGACCTGTTCGAACGACGACACGTCAACCGATGGTTTCAGAACCGCCATGTCACGACGCTCACCTCGACGTCATCTTGCTTCTGAATCATGTCCGACATGATGTCGCCGAGTTCGTCGAGATTGTCAAGCGTGCTACGGCTCGCGTCGAGTCGTTCCTGTGCGGCCGTCTTGGCGAGCACGAGCTTGTCGCTACATGTAGCGTAATGAGTCGATACGTTTTGAACGACGAACTGTTCTTTCTCACTGAGCATCCTGGATGGACTCGACGTCTTGCTCGAGCTCGGTCATGATGGCAGGGAGCTCGTCCGTATCTCGATGCATTGCTGCGACGGGAGTAAGGATTGGCACGACGTTTCGGGGGCCGTGCTCTCGCATATACACACCTTGCATCTCCCCGTCCGTATGGGACACCCCGCCTTCACTGTCGTGGAGTGCGTTGGCCATCTGGTCGTAATGCGATGCCAAGCTCTCTAAATGCCTCGCCATCGCCGTCGTCGTCCTCTCTTGAAAGGCTAGCAAAGCCTCGATCGGTGGTGGCGTGTTCGATGCGGGCAACGCGTCGCGTATCGAAGCCACCGTGGCCGAGAGTGTCTCTGGATAGTCGAACGTCGCCGACATGACGTCCTGCAATACGCGTATCAACGTCGGGTCGCCACGTCGGGAAAAAGAACAGCGAAAAGAACAAGAGAAGGAGAAGGACGAAGATACGCACGTCGAGCCGCGTGCGGTCGTTCTCCGTAGCGTCCAACACCTGCTCGATCGCGCTCTCGTCGACAAAGTCTCGGAGGGTCTTCCAGGTGGATCGATCGACGTGCTTGGCCATGCGCATCCTGTCAAAGACGTTCTCCCGCACGGTGGCAGAAGGGCTCTGGGCGGGGTCGATGATGGCGCCGGGCTTATCGAGCGAATGTTGGCTGCCGAACAGAGAGGAGTCGCTCGAGGATTGGTGGAAGCCGGGTGGGACGAGTTGGGTACCGAGGGATTCGAGGATGGCGTCGAGGGCAGAGGTACGCTCGGTACGGATGAGGTCCCATTCCTGAGGCATATCAAGGGCGAGACGGTGCTGTGTAGAACGAACACGTACTCGGATCTGCTTGTCGAGTTGTGCACGCTTGAATTCGATACTCTTGGCCACGCTGGCCGCCAACTGGGTGAAATGAAGGGTGAAAAAAAGCAGGTCGTTGCGAGTTGGTCGTACCTTGAGCTGTTCGATGACTGCCTGGGTGAACCATCTTACTTTGGCGTCGAGGGCGAGCACGTCGACGGTACACTGAGCGGACGCGTTCGTGAGGTTGTTCGCGTTTGAGCAGAGCTGTTCGCCGTGTTGAAGTGCCTTCTTTGACTGAAGAACGAGCGAGACAAGATGCGGCTGAGATGTTGACATTGAGTTGTTGAAGTGGCTGTGCACTTCTTAACTACAAAATAACTAGTACATCATGTTGTCTACTCCTCCTAAGACTCGAGCTTTCTGACGATATTCTTTGACTAAGACGCACCCCGTCAACCTGCATCACCCATCGAACAAAAAAAGCCGACATACCTGGTAGTTTGTCTTCTTTCCAGTGTTATCGTTCTTGATAGAATATCGGAGGTCCTGCACACAACGAACATCAGCGGCACAGGACAGAGTCCCGCTCGACACGCACTGCGCCAGACCCACGCACGTCGACAATCTCGCCAACACTGTGGGAGACGTTGTCGTTCCCTCCGCCGACAGGTCGATATTCGACTCTGTCTCCTTTCTGCTCACGATGTCAGCGTTGGCGAATCTTCTGCTGGTGGTTCGTTACCTGATACTGTTGTTCGGTTGTTTCAGCCTGTCGCAAGTGTCAGCGATGAGAACCGTTGAGACTGTCGAATGACTCTTACCATGGGGTGTGATGGATTATCTCTTGAAGAGCGGATAATCGAATCAGTTGGTTTATGTTTATATACCCCCCTCGAATGTCGGCGATTAAGTCATCCACGACGTCATGGTTCAAAGGGTGATTACATAATACAACTCGTCACATGACTGAGTCATTCACGACACGACACGACAAACAGTTCACATTACATTTGTTTTTTTCCACCGCAGACAATGGCCGAGTCGTGTCTCCTCCAATCCGACGACGAGCATCATCTTCTCCAGGTTAGGGTTAAATTTCTTTTTTATTTTATTTTCTGACCGTGACAAGGCTGCACTCCAACACCCGCTTACATCCTCGTCTCCACCCCCATCCGAGTCCGTCCCTGCTCCTCTTCCCGAATCCGCACTCTCGGAATCCCCTCCTCCCGAAGACGACACTTGGCAGACCACTTACGCTTCCCAAGTCTCAGAATGGCGCACCCAGTCCGCCTCTGCCCATTCCAAAGCCGAGCTCGCCCGCGCCAACTGGGAGGCCATCCGTGCCCGAGAACAGGCCGAACACCAAGCCTTCGGTCAATCGCCCGAATCATGGGACGGTCTCGGTGATCACATCACCACCTCGACCACCGCCGCCACCCAAACCGTCTCAGACTCTGTTGCCTCTCTCAGTTCGACCGAACACGTCGAGCACGCAGAGACGCGCGAGCAGACAGGGGACAGCGCGGAACAGGAACATGTCGTACAAGCAAAGACGGACTCGTCGCCTTCTCAGCCGTGGGAACACCTCTCGTCCTCGCAAGGGTCGTCGTACCCGTCCATGTCCTTCCCAGAAGCCTCCGTTCCCCAATCGCCCTCTCATCATCCCGTTGTCCTCGGACATGACCCTGCGCCAGCTCCAGCTCACACACTTGCACATAGCAAGGGGGACCATAATCCACCCCCCTCGACACTCCCTTCCATCATGGACAACAGGATCACCACGCGCACACGACTATCACTCACGTTATCTTCGCTCGCCATCAACCTATTTCTTCCATTTATCAATGGCGTTATGCTTGGCTTTGGAGAGATTTTCGCAAAAGATGTCCTGATAGGATGGTTTGGTTGGAAAACGCGGCATGGAAGCACTGCTGCTGGACTTGGGCTTCGGCGATAGACTTGCACTTGTCTACAGATCGGGTTTATCGGTCTCTAGATGATCTAGATTGACGCTACTAATGTTAAGTATATTGCTGGGGCATGTCTTTTCGAGTGCGACGTGGCATGATCATAAAGTTGTGGATATACAATAAAACGGAACTCACACATCCCAAACCATCAGCGCACAAGCACTGGACAAGTCAAAGGTGTGACTAGAAGAGGATGGTGTTACATAGGGATGTCATCCATTGGGTTCAGTACCCGCAGTGCTGCGTTCTCCACCCTTCTTTCTTCGCCTTCGATTGCCAGCATCCCCTGACGTCTCTCCAGGTGATTGAATATACCTCACGTCTCCAGCACGCAGATTCCTCCAAGGCCGTCCCGGATCCGGCTTCTCCGTCACACAACTCACTTCCCCTGGTGGCCCCGGCACCCGTCCTTCCTCCTCTTTATCCTCCGCTCGTGAGGCGGGTCTGGACTGCATCCCCGTCGACGTATTATACGACGAAACCGTCACCCGTTTCGTCTCCGAGTTCAGCGACAGCACCGTGCGCGTCGTACTTGGAGGCACCGGGCCACGAGAGGGCTTCGCCATCTGCGATCCAGGCAACATCGGGAACGCGCCCTCGGCTGCGCGCGCGTCTCCGATGGCCTTTTGCCGCTCCGCCTCTTCCCGCGCCAGTTGCGCGTCCAGCTCGCCTTCCAAGCGCCTCACCAACGACGCGAGGTCTTGCTCGCTCAACAATGGCGAGGTGCAGTGTGGACAGGCGCAATATGGCGGGTTGAGCGTACATAGAATCAGCCCGCACTGTCGACACATGGGGACGTAACTTGAGAGCGCGTGTTTGCGAGCTGTCCGAGTTCAAGTTGTCATGTGCATTGGGGGGTCGGTTGCATGCGTGAGGTCGAGAGCGGCCCAGTTACGGTGGTGTGAACTGACCTTGACAAAAGCAGCCCCCTTTTGGATCTTTGGTACGCCCATGCGACCCTCGGGCGGCGTCGAGTTGCGCTTCGAGTACGCGGACGGCGTTGCTTTTGGGTGGCTCTGGCGTGCCAGCCTTGCCTTTTCCCTTGTTTTGATGTTGTTGATGTTGTTGCTGTGGAGGTGGACGTGTGCGGATACGATCTGAAACGAGCGAACTTGACCTTGACCAGGGCGTTGACATTTCGCGTGATGATCGATGTCGACGCGATAAGTGCCACAAGTAAATAGAACGCTTCTTTTCGGAGCCACTATGACTGCGCGTCTTTCAAGTTTCTCGCACCCTCAATACCCTCGACAGTCATTGAGAATTTCTCAATAATATTAATGTGCTGCACCGCGAACCTCGGCATCTTGACGTGCAAATGGCAAGATCCCTTGCCAACGCATGGCTTACAAGTTCCAATCGGGCAGCAACGACGTCGTAATGATCGATTGGCGTTGAATCTTTCCTCCGAGTTCAAGTGTGTCGCGTCGAACTCGTCTGCGCCTCGCTTCACCGCCTCTTCCACTGCTTACTCTCTGCGATGGACAAGACGACAGCGTCGCTTCCCGTCTTGGAAGCCGACTAAATGGCAAGATGTCCAAGGCCGCCAATCCGGACGTGGGCGGTGGAGTCCAAATCCAACGTCGTCGCGATTGCTTGGGGAACGATATCATGGAACGCAATTTTTCTTGACGATGCGAACGTGGCTTACAATCATTATCATATCCAGCCGGCATGACGAATTACGATGTCATGATGCCTGTTCCCACATGCATGGACTGTGGCCAAGGGCAGACTCGTGTAGGTATAACTGCACCCTTCTCACAACGCGTTTTGGTGGTATTCACAGACTTTCCTAATCCCTTTCCATGTTTTGTCACGTAAGAACCACGAAGCACGTACATATACAGTCTACAGTCCACTCTCGCACCCGAGGTTAGGTAAACCTCACTTGTTAATCGTGGCTGATGTGCATCTTGCATTCTAGTGCTGTTCCAATAGGCAGAGATTTCAAATGCTGCACCATCACGGACAAGGGAAGCGAATCGATAGTCTTAATCACCAAGTCTAGACATACATGCTGCGTGCTGCACTTGTCCGGACCCCAAATCGCACATCCTGTCCAAGTTGCAGCGCTTCCACTTCCCGACGCTCCTAGCTCGGAGTATCGTTCTGCATGCAGGACTCCAATCCCTCTCTTCACGGAGATGTTTCTGTCTGGAACGAGATCAGTTACACGGCGTCAACTTCTGCACCCGCAAGCACTGGGTAAAAGTGCCTTTGCAGTGGCTGCGTCGTGGGCTATGCTTCGAATTCGGTGATTAAGTGAACTTGTCGTCCCAAAGACTGGCAGTCACATTAAGCATTTGACATGAAACGTTCAGCAAAATTGAGAATACGAAAAATGCACATCGATACGTAAAAATATGACAACACTTGGTCCTCGGATTGGTTTCGACTATTTCTATTCTTCTCGTGTTCTGGTTTCTAAATGTGGGTTCTGTACTTTGCAGTTCTTATGTGTGCGTGTGCACTGCGTGTTGAACTTGCGCTGGTCGTTGAGTCTAGCCTGAGGTACCGGGGCCATGTCGGCGCCTTTGCGTAAGGATGTAACCAGACCCTACTATTGATGTGCATTCACACTATTATTCACAGAAGAATCTGGCCCGCAATTAATAGGTTGCATTCAACGGTGGTTACCAAATTCCACTGCGCTCTATCTGAACTTTCTACATGACGTGTACAGGATCCCACGGTATCCGTAGGTGGTTCTCCTAGGGAAAGAGGTGGTCTTGGAACATCCTCATTAGGTACGTTGCACCATGAGATGAATCAGGGGTCGCAAAAGCTCAACTTCCATATATTTGAGCTTCTCTGGCGCCTATGGTGAGAAGGAGCCCTATCTCACCACCGCCAGCCGTTCTGCAATGCTTCCGTACAATAGACCTCACGTGGTTATGACTATATATCTTCTCCAGCTTTCCAACTGACGATGGTCCGCGCACTTCCATGGAGCCTCGAACCCAACACGCCTTGGAGTTCACTACGGCCGTTTTGGGGCAAACACTTTTTCTCGTCGTTGCGTTGGGTTTTCTCGGCACAGTTTTAGTCCACAATCCTCTCGTCGCCCTTGATTCTGTCGCTACCTTCGTCTATCTGAAGTCGACGAGCACAACATGGATAGTTACTCAGATAGCCACCATGTTGTCAATAGCGACCACAACGTACGGTTTACTCATGCTTCTGCCTGAGTACCCTTCATGATAGTTTGCATTTCCCAGTTTTTTGTCAATCGTTTTCAAGGAAGCATTGCGGCATCGCATGCATAGACCGATTTCGTTGATTCACCCAAGTGGTGGGATCACCCTGGCCCGTGGTTCCTTTTGCATCAACTTTCGCCATATAATCTTGACCTTTGTAACTTTGAACGTATTCGGTCTGACGAAATTGTTGGTGTCGAGGTATGGATGCTCGGTCGTTCGCTGATGAAATAATCTCATGTTGATAATTGGTGCTCAGCTGGAGTACGTTGCTGACACCGACGCAGGTCGCTTGGTCCGTTGACTTGGCGCTTCTGGATGGGAACTTGATCTCACCAGCACCTGGTTCGAATCGACACTTTAGCAGGAACTTGTCCAAAGTGGCGTTGCTCTAGGTAACCTCGAACCCATCGTGGAGGTATGACCATTCATTCCGAAATACCAGTCAGGGGTAACTCGTCCGAGATATTTAATCTCGACGGCGTATTACCGTAAGCGGTATCGCTGCTGCACAATATAGCTTCGGTCAACTGGGAATATTTGATGGTGCCAAGTACAACATATCTGCAGGTGCATCTGGATTTATACTCTTCTATTGTTGATATGTACCATGGTATAGGTGGGGTGCTTCCTGCGGCACCAGGGTGTGGTGGTGATACCACCGAGCACGTGTCAAATTACAATACCGGTCTTGCGTTTGCTGGAGGTCTAGTTCCAACCCACCTCCATGTAAACTTCACCCGGGGCCGGCCAATACAAGGACTGTATTCTAATTTCACATTACAACAACAAGGCCTGACTGCAAACGTGACGTGTCGCCGGGCCAATAGCGCAGCAGACAGTCTGAATTTTAACTCGTCTTTCACTCCGATACCTATTCCTTTTGCGAAATGGAACGACTTCTTACTGGTTGTGGGCGTGGAACATTACAGGCGACTGCGGCGAAGGTGAGCGTGCTGTTCAAGTGAAGAAGCGTAAACGAGTGACGTTTTGCCGGACGCCAAAGTCAACCATCCGTACACCACCACGTGACAGGGTCCAACTCCTCGACTGTACCATAAACGACTTCGAGTGGATTCTTGCCTTTCATCGTGTCCTTATCCGCTTTAACAAAGCGGTCTGTCTTGGGACCATTTCAGTGAGTTTGGGACCCTGCTATTGGAACCCGGACTAGACAGAGGGTAAATACTGTGCTAGGTAAGTAAGGAATGAATGTAAGTGGGGTAATAGCTTACCTAGAGTCGAGTGGTACGAGACTGGAGGAAAGGTGAACGAACGGACGCGTCGAGTATACGCGATGTCCGTAAAATAGTAGTAAATGATTATCTACAGTAACGTAGGTCTGCATCTCCAACACCTGCTTTGTACGGCTGCCTGTGATGTAACCAGGTTCGACCAGCCGTAGTCATGAATGCAAGTTGGAGATACGGTTTCCTCCCGTTAACGACTTGCGAGACAAACCCCCTCGTGACGACTTCTGTCGTGAGCTACTCGAACGGTGCTATCAACACCACATCACATCAAAACCGCTCGAGAGTAGTAACTCGAACCTGATACAACTCTTGGCGGCTATTATCAACCATCAGTCGGTGACCACGCAGGATTTGACTACGAACGCTATTGGCGATGCCCTGTATGCTATCTATATCTTCGCCTCGGGGAACAACTCGATTAGTGCTGAAGAGTTGGTCAGTCTCCTGCTGAGTGAGCTGGTAAACTTTCCCCGTCTCCCTTACTGCAAACCCGATGAACGCGTATGGTTTCACTGGGAGGAACAATACTGGCGGGGTGTTATCGAGTTTTCGGGGATGGTAAGTCTTCTTGCATTCCGTCCAACAGCGCGCAACGAACATAGTTGGCACTGCAGTTCCTCAGGTCCGCATTTTCAGCGTACCCTCGCATGGTTCCGCCAGAGGCATGGATCCCTCTGAGCGGCCATGAAACGATCACCACCATGGGATGGAACCGCCACTCCGTATGGGAGTACACGGTCATACCCATCATGCTGGTCGCGTGGATGATGTATGCCGTCGTTGCGTACACGCTGTGGCACGTCGTCACTGGGCGGTCTCCCGAATCGTTCGCGATGTTCGACCCGTCCAACTCGATTCACTTGATGTGGCATCCTCGGCGAGGGATAATGCCGATACCAAGGGGAGCTTGGACAATTGGTTGGATGGCTTTGAGCGCGGTGGGATTGGTAGGAACGAGAGATTGAGGGTGCAGCTGATGCACGTTGCCTCGTCTCGCAAGGGATTTAGGGTTGTCAATGACCTGGATTGGCAGTCTGGTGGACCTAGTGGCGCAACCGCCACCCCAGGCCCTCAAAGATCCCGCAAGACGAAGGCCCAAGACGCGGCCCAGCCACGTCACCGTTTTAAACCTTTTCGGAGATGCATACATACCCAAACCATCCATGCCCACCAAATACCTATGTACTCCCACCACATGCCTTTACAGCCCACAGGGCCACTTTCTTATGCAGACATGACCCGAGAGCCTATGGCGGAAGATCTGCACAAAATACTTTTTTTTTGACGAGTTTTTTTTTTTTTTTTGACGACCACTTTTTTTTGGATGACCACTTTTTTTTGAGTACCAACTTTTTTTTCGTAGTGAACTTTCTTGCACCCCGTGGAATGAAGTGCCAGTGGCATTGACCACTCGACCATAACACACAAACTTAGGAGACTGAGAGACATACTGTTGTATTTTGTATTTACACGTACTGCTATGTATTGGCACGCACGCCAGTACCCGCACGCTGGCCGAGATATCGGTAACTGAGTTTTGTCGGCGAGATGGAAATGTCGCCGCTCTTCTGTCGATGCACCGACCATCAAATAGTAGAATATATGGAAGTTACGCTCCCCGGATGGTACAGCCACAACTCGTTTGCGTTCGAAAGCAAACACCCTTAATTTTGTGTGAACGAGAGGTACAGCCTCTGCCCGGCAAGGCCGGGTGACGACGATGCAGAGACGATCTTGGCTGTGTGATCCTCGATCCCGGGTGGAGTAGCTAGTGATGTCGATGGGGAATACGACGGGGATGAGGTGTTGGAAGTAGGGAACTGCACGGGTATACCCCCGGGTATCATTGTCAGCGTATGTATGTGTGCTCACAGGTTCGCGATCGGCGTGCAAACGGGGGTGGGGACAGAGTGATCAGTGGGGCCGGTGAGTGGAGATGGCGAGGGTGAGTGAAGGCGAACGATGGCGTGGACAAGCGAGCACACCAAGTATGCAGACTCCCGTCTGCAAACACGCGCGCGCTCGCATGTCCATGTCCGCAGCGGGGATGGCGACGGAGTGGGGACAGAGCAGATGGCGAGTGGGGATGGCCAGGACCCAGGTGGGTGAAGGTAAGCAGTGGCACGGGCAAGTGGGCGCACACACGTACGCAGATGGCAGTCTGCATACGTGCGCGCGCTTGCGTGTCCGTGCCCGTGCAAGCGGGGGTGGCGAGGGTGGGTGCGAGAGGGTGAGATGACCGGGATGAGGGTGCGACGCGACTGGGGCGAGAGCGAGGGTAGGTGAGGGTGGATGCGACCAGGGTGAGGGTGAGGGCGACGTGACTGGGATGAGGGTGAGGGCGACGTGACTGGGATGAGGGTGAGGGCGACGTGACTGGGATGAGGGTGAGGGCGACGTGACTGGGATGAGGGTGAGGGCAAAGCGACTGGGATGAGAGCGAGGGCAGGTGAGGGTGAGGGTGAGGGCGGGTGCGACCGGGGAGAGAGTGAGGGCGGGTGAGGGTGAGGCGACTGGGGTGAGGGGC
>JBBPMK010000468.1:0-16651 GCA_038090295.1 Boletus semigastroideus | reverse complement strand
GTGGGAGAATGGAAGATCAAGGGATCGGAATGAAAGGAGTGCGACTGGGCGCAAGGTGATATGTGAAAGGTGAAGGGCGTCCAGGCGCGAGGAGAACATGAAGGAAAGGGAGAGAATGTTCTAGAGAGAGATAAGATAAGATGAGATTAGATAAGATAAGAGAAAGAGATGTGAACGTCTAAGGTCGAATTGATAGGACCGTAACATTATCCAGTCACATTGATGTCACACTGAATGCTGTTGTGGTGAATATGGAAGGATCAGAAGAATTTGAGGTCAATTACATTGCTGCATCACACTTAACTACACATGGTCTCAAATACCTGGTACATTGGAAAGGTTGGGATGAGACAGATCGTACATGGGAACCAGAGGATCACCTCTCCCATGCAGCTGAAGCAATCAAATTATTCCATCATCATCATCCCTCTGCCTCTCATCACATGTGCGGCCTTTCTTTTGCAGACTTTTCTTCTTTTTTCCACCCTTTCAGTCCAGAGCATGGTACTCCTTTTACTTCGACTCATCTGGAATACGAGTCCCTAAGGGGGGAGTAGTGTTACGAACCCTACCCTATTAGCCTACTCATTTCCTATACTGTCAACACCAGAGTTTGAACCTGACACTTGACCTTTCTTTTCCACTTCTTTTTCAGGTCACATGACATCACAGCCACCAATGACATCATGGGTCCAGACCCCTATCTATAACATCATCAGTCTAGGCTCCTATCTTTCTTATTTTTGAACTATGATATCATCGTGATGTCACCATGACATCATGCTGACATGAACCAATAGCATTACTAGCTCTTATCTCTTAATAGAGTTCGAGCTCCGCTTTAACCTAAATCATACTTGTATATAAAGTAGACACTCAACTGGTGATTGCCCCCAGTCTAATCCACTTGGTTATTCAGTCACCTTGACTTGAGGCCTAGTGTGAGGATCCATATATTTGTCCTACCTCCTTTATTTTCAACTCGCCAGTGACTGAGCATACACTGCAAAGGGACATCATTCTGAGTGTACAACACATGGTCCTCAATTGGACACCACCTTTCACAGTCCTCATTCAGACATCAACTGTCATCTCCATTCACTTGTCTTATGTTATCACTTCAACCTTTGCTCAAGTTAGGGCTATACTTAGGCAGATGTAACACTAGATGGTCCTGAATTGTGTAGAGTAAGTTTTCATAGGGCAGAAGCACCATGCAGGATGGAGGTAAATTGAGTCCAAGATGGACAGATATGTTCCAAATGATGAGCAAGTTTGAGATCTGTAAAATTTGATGCCAAAGTGATCCATGGTTGATCCCAATCAACATGGACTCCCCAAAGGACCAGCCCTATAAGCAATGGGATTGAAGCAGTGAAAAGGGTGAGCTCCTTTGGCATGGTGAGATTGTCATAGTCATTGGATGCATTCCTGTAGTATAGTTTGAGTGTGGAGAATTGGGGAGCTGCAGAAATGCTTGGATCAGAGACTGCACTAAAGAAGAGATGCATATGTTCATAATTTGCTACATGGAGTTTCATGGAACTCCAGCAGTTGATGTGGGGTCTTAGCATAGAGAATAAGTATACAAGGTCCTCTTCAGAAGGCCCTCCATGAGAGTCATATTTGCCTGCTTCACAGTTGATGAAGATGTCTGATGGGAAATCACTCTGCTCCAGCTGCTTCAATATGGCCATGTATGGCTGACATGCATCTGAGGTGACTACAATATTCACCCAGAGAGATGGAGTAGAAAGTGCAACATCACACCAGAGGTGGCAGACATGTGAAACAATGATCAGGAATGGCAAGCACAGGAAACAAGAATGGGGCTGGGCTTCATTGGAATCACCCTCATTACCTTCAGTCTCCACTTTGTCATTATCACCTTCAAGTTTGCTTCCAGTGTCACTATCTAAGGCTGCCTTTTCATCAAGCTGGCAGTGGATCTCATCCCAGTATTCATCTGCTTCCTGATCAATGTCATCTGAAGAACCAAACTCAAAAATGTGCAAGAGGAGTGCTGGTGGAAGGTGTGTGATAAAACATTCATCACTAGATGGAGGAATGAAAGGGTTGTTTGGAAAGTGCATATGGAGATCCTTCAGCATGGGAGAATGCATGCAATTACACGGTGAGAAATTTAGAGCATCCTCATCATCATTTTATTATAATATGATTCCAACCAATCACTACCTTATCCTTCTTGAGTTGGTTAGGCTTATTTTTCTTATGCTCTTGCTTGTATGTATTGTACTGTCCACCTTATCATGTTTTCTGCTGATCACTCAAGTACTCACGTGGTACTGGTGGTTGCGTCCGAGTCGAACTTCGATCGAAGTCATTTTCACTTTTCAACTCCGAGTGCGTTGCCGGTCAGTGACCTGCGCCTAATTCTACCTGCGTGCTCACATGGAAACATCAACCAGCCTGGAAACCGCCGCGGCCAACGGCGGAAACACTGAGACGAGCGGGCACGAGCGAACAGGACCAGGCTCTGTAGGTGCTACGACGGATGGTACAAAGGGCGAACTATGGATCTCTACGTAGGACCGCGTAGATATACGGCGATGCACGTGGCTGGTGTGCCAATGGGGCTTACACAGCCCCTTCTGGACCCCCGCACGAACCATCGAGGAAGTTGAAAACGGCGTTGACGGACTCATAGACAACCCTGTTGCTCCTCTGCTTCATCAAGAAACATCCGAACGAGCTCCTCTTGCTTGTGTTCGAGTTGAGTTCTATGGCTGATCGCCGTCAACATGGCAAGAGTAGCGACGACGGAGAAGGTAGTGGTGATGGCGAAGGCGAAGAAAACAATAGCGAAGACGACGACGAAGAAATGAATACCAGTGAGGAAGAAGATGAAGATGAGACAGACGAAGAAAGTGAAGACGAAGATAGTGTCCTGGAAACCAACAACAGGTCGGTTGTTTCGTTTCACATCACCATTTCACATGTGTGCCGGGGGTGGCGCAACATCGCATTATCAAGCCCATCTCTCTGGACGATCATCACAGTCTACGCGATGAAGAGTCGGTCATACAACCTTGAATCCATGATGCTGGAGCGGAGTAAACCCCTCCCCATCGATGTCTGGTTTAATGGCCCCTTGCCTGAACGTGATGCTGCTTGTTCTTGTGACATCGACTTATGTGTTACTATGCTCATTCCCCATATTCATCGTTGGCACACCATGGAAATATCGATCTTCAAACATCACACCATGGATGTATTTCTCCGCGCCCTCTCAGATCCTTACATTCCCGCAGCTTCTCAGCCTAGGATGCTTAAATTGGGTCTTCACAACTCGCAGGAAATGGACCCCACCTTTAAGCCCGGCATGTTGAAGCGGCTCACCCTGTCCGCTGGGTCAGCCCCTTTGCTTACTACGCTGAACCTTTTTGGAGTCCACATCGATTGGGCTGCATCATGGATCGCCTCCGCACCCAATCTTAGACATCTCCAACTTGAATGCCATCCAGAAGATGTTCGTCCATCTTGGGCCCAATTTTTTGCCATCCTACGCGGTGCCCCTTCCATTGAGAGGCTCTCTCTGAGCGACTCCGGACCCTCTGAGGACCCCCAGGAGTTTTCCATTCAATCAATCCCCGGAACTCCCATTGATTCAAATGCCCTCGTCCAACTTCCTCGCCTCGTGTATCTCAACCTCCGGAACTTGAGACAGACGCTTGTCCTCGGGCTTTTCCGCGGAATATACACTCCTGCACTCGCAACCCTGCGTTTAGCGCTCTGGGATGACAAATGTACGGAGCTCGTCTACGAGCTCGCCAGACCAATTGCACTTCCATATACCCAAGATCGCTCGCGGAGCTTACTGAGTCGACTCACGATACTCATTAGTTTCCATTTTTTGCGATTTCGGATGCATCGAGACGCTCTTTGGGGAGCTTCAGAACCTGAGATCGCTTCGCATCTTTTACTCCCCTTCACGATTTCTACACATTCTCGGAAGACCTTGTACTTTGCCTGGACGAGGTAGGGTCTGGGTACCTCAACTTGAGGATCTCCGTGTTCGTGGGACGGACGGTAGTGGTCTCCGTGAAGTGATTAAACGGCGATGCGACTTGGTTGCGCCACTCGGTGCGTTGTACTGGGGAGAGAGTGATCTCGTGGAGAGCAATGAATTCAGGTGGCTGAGGAAGAATGTGAAGAAGCTTGGGGTTTGGTTGGAGTACATGTGAACCATTGAACTACTCTCCAGCTTCTTTGTTCTTACCAAGCCAGAAACCCGGTCTTGTTCACGTTCGCGAAGAACTTGCTGGACTAACTACTTCCTTATCCCGAAGGCCAAGAACGCTTCAAAACAATCTTCGTCATTCTCCAAGTCGCGTTGATTTCTTCTTTGTCTGCTTTGTCGTTTTGGATCCACCTCGTTGACTACCTCAATATAGATATCAACACGTTACTACTGCCCTGCCACATCTAGGTCTATCTGAAACTGCATGATAACGCACTACTTGTGCGTCCATTGCGGCTTGCGTTTCTGCAGGAAGGCGTCGAACCCTTCACGATGATCAGTAAGACCAAAGGTTGCATGGTACAGTCTCGATTCCAAATGCAACCCAGCCTTGAGTCCTAGATCTTCGGCTGCAAAGGTTCACGTTGAGCGTACCGACAAACGTCTATGATTACACTAAACTGCACTTGCCTGCGTTGACCGCTTCTTTCGCCATCGCCACAACTGGCGCAGAGAAGCTTGCCATCTTTTGCGCGTGTTCGATCGCTCGTGGAACCGTCTGTTCGACATCGAATACTTTGGCAACGAAACCTGCTGCTGCTGCGTCTTGGGCAGTGATACTCTCACCAGTCAATATCATGTGCATTGCCTGCCAACGCCTCGTCAGATGGATGTCTGTGTCGTAAGTTGTTGATGCTCTCAGTACCAAAGATTTCCCGACGGCACGAATGAGACGTTGTGTACCTCCTGCGCCAGGGATGGTTCCGAGCTTTATCTCGGGTTGCCCAAACACAGCGTCCCTGCCAGCGTAGACGATGTCGCACATGAGGGCGAGCTCACAACCGCCCCCTAACTGTTGGCGTTTGTGGGATTCAGTTGCTCGCGTCGTACGGCAAGAAGAACATGCACGCACCGCGAACCCGTTAACCGCGCCGATGATTGGTTTATGCGTGGAGTCTACTCCGTCCTTGAGGTTCTTGAGATATTCGGTACTGTACGCGCTGACAAAGTCGAGTTCGCTCTGTTCCTTGATGTCCGCGCCAGCTGGACGTATGTAGTACGTGGTGTCCATGTCAGCCGTATGCATGAGTCCCGGTCAACGACGGAGGTGCACGCACCACAAAAGGCCTTGTTGTTTCCGGTGATGACGATTGCACCAATCGTGGGATCCTTGTCGTAGCACCGAAGTGCGCTGAGGAGTTCTTCGACCAATGCTCCAGAGAGGGCGTTGAGCGCCTTGGGTCGGTTCAGGGTGATGACCCCGACACGGTCTTCTTCTCGCGTCAAAATATTGGGCTCAGACATGGCTTGTTCGCTCCAGCCGTTTGGGTGGGAGCGAGTTCATTGAAGGTCATTGTCTTATCTTATCTTATCTCCGGGTGCTGTCACACTAATCGTAGTGTGACCTGATCGTGACACGTGACAGTGCGTCGGTGATGTCTGTCCTGCCCAAACATCTGTCTCTGCTGCGTCACCCGACTGCACGCGACAAGGTTGTATCAACGCATGGGCTTCGTGCGGGCACAGTCATCCTCGCGGGTCGATCGCTCACGACTTTACTCCTCCCAAAAGAAAAAGGTCGTAGATGCGACTTTTGCCACTCTTTGGCTCCCCAAGACCGAGGCCGACTCCAACGATGCACCGGATGCGCCTCATACTGGTATTGCGATGCACAGTGTACGCATGATTCGAGCAAGACGTTGAGTACTACCGTACTGACGGCCGATCGATTTCCAAGGTCAAGCGTGGCACTGGCGTACGCACAAAAAGTACTGCAAGCATCTCAACGCGTTCTGCGCGTCGCCTCAGTTTTATCAACTAGATTCGTATAAACGGCTGGATGCGCTTTTGCTCACTCACTTTCTCGCCGAGTGCTCCGCAAGAGGGGCAGAGACGAAAGGAGACGATCTGGATGTGTCGATATTCATGTCCCTGCTGTCGGGTCCAGCCGCGGCAACAGATACACCTCCTACTTGTCCATTGTCGACGAGTCACCGTCCTGTGCAAACGGCCAGTGAGCTGTTTGCGCGGTGCGTGAACAACAACTTTATGATCCATAGTCACCTGACCATGATCGCGCATGGTGTTTTTCCTCTGGCCAGCCGCTTGTTCAATCATTCTTGTGTCCCGAATGCTGTTGCAAAATATCGGATCACCAAAGCAAAGGAGGTAGTGTTGGAGATTGTCACGATTCGCGACGTTTCTCTAGGCGAAGAGGTATGTCCCATTTTCCTTTTCAAGAACGTGCACGCTCATGAATCTACTAGATATGCATTCCTTATGTCGATCCCGCGCTTGTCGAGACACGTCAGGAGCTGTTCCAGTGCATGT
Source organism: Boletus semigastroideus (assembly GCA_038090295.1). Lineage (NCBI taxonomy): Eukaryota > Fungi > Basidiomycota > Agaricomycetes > Boletales > Boletaceae > Boletus > Boletus semigastroideus. The sequence continues at coordinate 10,119 of JBBPMK010000468.1, read as the reverse complement.
ACGGTTTCAGGTGCACATGTACATCTTGTACGGGCTTCAAACTACTCGATACATCCCAGCCTGCCCCATACACGACAGAGCTCGAATCTCTTGGGGCCCGGTTTTGCAAACATGTATTCCCCGATCCAAACCCTGACACGATGAGACTCCCAAGCTCGCCTGTGAGCCTCGAGACCATGCCTGTTGAGATTTTGCGCGTCTTTCGCGAGTCCTATCTTACGAGTCTCTGCGAATCCTTCAGCGCGTTCTCGCATGACGGGCCGTTTGAATCTGCGCTCGAAGTTGGTCTGACGATACTCGCTTTTTACGTCGTCATCTATCCACCAAATTATCCGCAAATCGGTAAAAAAAAATTTCAGTCAGTTTTGCCTTGGGACCGCGTTCATTTCTTTGTTCACCAGGCATGCATTTGCTCGAAATGGCGAAGACAGCGTGGAATGCGTTTATTACTATGGATGGGATGACACAAGCGAGTCTAAAGTTGTTGGCCCAAGTTAGGGCGTACCTCGGAATAAGCAAGGAGGTCTTGGCGGTGATTGGACCTGAAGGAGATGAGGGAGGCCCTCTTGCAGAGATTCAGGTCCTGGAACGTCTTTTGAGCGAAGAAGAGGACCCTAATTAATTTTGTGTCCGCCCATGTACCAAGAATGGAAACTAAAGCTGAGTCAGCGACACAGCGTTTGACAATACGTGGCCCCATTTACGCTTGAGCGCGATCATACATCACTTCTTGTAGTACAACCCGACAAACGAGCATCCTGGGTTCATCGGATACAACATGGACGCATGGGTAATGCAGGTCCCACCAATCACCCGCGCGTGGTTGGCGCTCTCGGTGGCCACTAGCCTGGCAGTCGTACGTCGAGCGGTTCTCATTGGATGAACGACTGATCACATACTCGGCCTGTTCAGCAATGTCAGGTCGTCACGCCGCTACAGCTATACTTTTCGTTCAAGTCCGCGTTCACAAACGCGCAGGTCGGTCACACATGTCTCTGTTCGTGCGGACCGCAAAGCTCATCGTGGACGGGTTCTGGATAGCCGTGGCGCATTCTCACCACCTTCTTTTACTTTGGTCCACTTTCGCTCGACTTCGTATTCCACCTTTTCTTTTTGTGAGTGTTTTGTATACCCTTGACACACTCTGGCCTTTGACGTCTTACGTTTGCCTCAAGTATGCGATATAGTCGTATGCTAGAGGAATCATCGTTCGCGAACAAAAAGGCGGACTACCTCTGGCTGCTCTTTCTTTCGTCCTTGATGCTCCTCGTACGTCCAGCTCTCTCCTTGGTCAAACGCGAATAACCGACCACCCATAGGGACTCTCGCCGCTCGTCAACCTCCCCTTTCTTTCGTCCTCTCTCGCCTTTGTTCCGATATATATATGGTCCAGGAGACACCCATCCACGCCCATCGCCCTCTTTGGCATCTTCACCATCTCGGCACCGTATCTACCTCTGGCGCTCGTTGGCCTGTCGTGGGTCATCAGTGGCACGTGGAAGGCTGCTGCAGGCGATTTGATCGGGTGTGCCGTGGGCCATATCGGCTGGTTTTTGAGGGACGTCTGGGCACGTGAGATGATTGGAGGATATACGCCGCTCAGCGAGGCGCCCCAGGTGCTGTCAGTCGTCGCTATGATGTCTGCGTTTCGTTTTGGGCCCGCTGACGATCGGTGTATGTTTTTAGAAAACGGCTGCTTGGAGAGGTGTGATGACCTGACGTCGTGCATCGTGTACCAATACCCGCAATATGTCGATCTGATCTCATTTATTACTATTCCACTGCGTTCCGAGGCGAGATGGGCCGACCCTTGTCAGGTTTTGCTATCCATTTCGAGACATCACTGAGTACACCAATCGAATTGTCGACCATTCATGCTGACTTGCACGTCCACGTTACCATGCTCTGTTTGAACCACACCACTAAACCAGACGACCGTTAGCCGTGATGATCATCGGCCTGCAACAATGTACACATATATGCAGCAAGCTTGCAATTCCGACCATTTTTATTCGATATCAAAGCAACATCTCCAAACCATCAAATGAATTCAGGCTATGGACAACGTGTTGGGAGCTCGGGGTGGACGGCAGTCCACCAGACTATATAATCTACCAGGGCCCCTGGTCGGTGTAAACCTCACGGTCGAACGCGTTTTCAACCAATTTCTTGTTCTGCGAGTAGCTGCGGACAAGGTAACGGCGGTAAGTTTGTAAATCATAGAGTCGGCAACACCAAGGCCCACCATGTTGGGAATGCCATTCGAGATTGGGTAGGAATGCTTGCAATTGGGACAGATCATGGCGCCTTCCATGACGTGGATCTGGAGGCATTGCGCGTCGCGCGGTTGAGTCGTGTTGGCGCAGAAACCGAGAAAAAGAGACATAGATACCTCGAAGAGGACGTGATGGAGTTTTTGTAAAAACTCGTCGTCAGTCATCTCTGGCTGCTCAAGCGGCAACGACGTGTCTCCGACCTGTCACGCGCACGTCTGCCGTTCAGACATCAGTGGGGAGGAAAGGATCGAGGATACATGCCAAAGTAGCTGCGTCGACGAGAGCCCGCCATTCAAGTTTCGGCAGAAAGTTTTGGATGAAATCTGGATTGAACTCTTGTGTGCGTAGTTCGATTTGAACGTCTTGGAAGAGCAACGGGAAGTTGTTGGTGGTACAGCCTTTGGCGTGGCAAGCCAGCAAGTTGTGTGTGATCAAGCGGACCATGATCAAAAGGTTGTGTACGTAAGCGATACTAGACTTTGATGCGTCCACCATCGCCTTCCATACCAGAGAAAGATTTCACGTACGAAGCTCTCAAACAGTCGCTTCGTCTCGATGGACGCGGTCAACTGGAACTACGGAAACCGACGATCACGTTCGGGCCAGAACTAGGTTGGGTCGAATGTACGTTGGGAAAAACGCGGTAGGTCGCGTCATGAGACCACTTTCTTTGCGCGCAGGTCCAACCCATTCTCTCCAGCGTTCTCGCTTACGTGGATGCTAAAATGGTCAAACCATCCCCGGAACGGTCATTCGAAGGTATCATCACGATCCATTCTGAGGTCTCGCCCATGGCCTCGATCGATTACGAACTCGGTCGGTAGGCCGTACAACCGCTCCCTGTGTTCTCGAGCGTTCATTTTCATATGGTAGACCATCCGAAGAGGAAGTGACGATGACCCGGATGCTCGACAAGATTCTGAGACGGAGTGACGCGATCGACAAAGAATCGCTCTGTATTCTCGCTGGACAACGCGTGCGTACCAGCCCCTCGACGTTTCGTTTTTTATTTATTTATAAAAAACGGTCGGATCGCTAGGTTTGGCACCTCCGTCTCACAGTGCATTGTCTCGCCGACGCGGGCAACATGCTCGACTGTGCCTGTCTCGCAAGCATCGTCGCCTTCAAACACTTTCGACGACCAGAAGTCGAAGTCATCGGAGACGACGTTATTGTGGTGCGTCCATCGCCTGTCACATGGCACCGTGTATTCATTCGTACACACAGCACGCGCCAGAAGAACGCGCCCCCGTTCCGCTCGCCATCCACCACACCCCGTTCTGCGTCACCTTTGCCTTTTTCCCCGATCCGGCAACGCGTCCTGTCGTGGACCCTTCGTTTCTGGAACAAAGGCTGAGCGCTGGCACGATGAGCATCGCGCTCAATGCGCAGCGCGAGATTTGCGTCTTGCACAAGGCGGGCGGTGTCCCGACCGAACCGGACGAGATTCTGCGGTTGCTCCACGTCGCAGTGGGTATCGCAAAATATTTGGATACGTTGGTCGACGCGCGCCTGCGAGAGGATTGGACAGAACGCAAGATCGAGGTACGATGAGCCCCGTGATGCACGAAGTGGTCGATGGGTCTTGCGTGAGGCATGAGGTTACCAAAAAAAATACATTGTTGTATGTGTAGAATACTCAGTAAGTCACTAAGTAAGCTACGGTAAAGTCTAGTCCAATGTAAGTATTTGCTTATGTCAGCAAGTACGCATGTAATCAGTAACGATTCCAACATATTGGTCGACATGCACACGCTGAGCTGTCCGGTTAACACTACCATTCCACTTTCACACTGAATATAAATTAGTTTCCCGTCTTGCAAACAATATCACGGCGGTTGGAAAATCGCTGTCATCCTCATGAAACACTTGGAGAGATTTGGGTCGGCATCCGCTAATAAAGTGCATCCGTACCCTTGTATGAACGAAATTCGGCCCTGATGGAATGCAAGTGATCGACACGACGAAACGAGGAGAGGGTGCTTGGAATTAGTAGTTAGCATTGGAAATCCACTTTTTGGGATATATAGTTTTCCAGAGAGAACCGGTTGTGACTGTTGTTGGAGATCCAGACCTAGGTTACTGTAGATAACCATTTACCAATATTTTCCTACATTTCCTTTTATGGACATTGCGTATGTCGTCCGTTCGTTCGGCTGGAGGTAAGCTATTATCCCACTTCTACATTCATTCCTTACTTACCTAGTACAGTATTTACCCTCTGTAGCATCACATTCTTGCAACTGTCACATTCAAAAGTTGCACTCGCAGAGAAAGTTGTTGTTTCCATTGTCGACCCCGTGTCCGTCTGCATCGGACGGTCCCGGACAGCCCCACATAGTTCAGTCACCCAGCATCGCACAACTGGGTTTCAGTACCTAGTATAGTATGTCCTAGATAGGGTGATTACCCCAAAGGGACAAAAATGGATTTAAAAAAAAAATTAGTAGGGAGACCTCTGTCCCCCAAACTTATCCGATACCAACATTGATTGTAATCGTCGGGTGTTTCATTTGACCGAACTTCGTCACCCTGTAGCAATCACACCAATGAGCTATCGCTCAACCAGTTTCCAGAATATTCTTTCGTTTTCCATTGACCGAACCGTTCGGCTGACTGCCCACTCATTACATGTTTGATCACCCACTCTCCTTATCTTCCCTATTTCATCTCTATGGCACTGACGTGCCACAAGCCCTTTACCCAGTACCTTTGGCCCTACGGCCCCTATCACTCGTTTTGACCTGTATCATCAGTCAACATAGAGGCTTTGTTCTATTCATTCTCTGTGTGACTCTTCTCTGGGTAACATTTCGCTGGTCTCGATCGGCAACCGTTACACACCTCCAGTGCCCCCGATTGCGAAACACTGACACGCAGTTGCTGTTCACCAGTTCCCTGTTCCATTTGATATGGCATTTAGCACTCTGATTGGCGAGCCGCCAGTGGTGCTATGATGCCAAGGACATGTCCAACGTTACGTGACGAAGCCGCATGGTCACGGTTTTTACGGGGTGGCAACCCCGAGTGTCCAAAGACGGACGGTATGGCGAGACTGCTTGGACTGGCGTGGGCGATGCGAGCCGGCAATGAAACATATTCCAACGGACCGCTCTGACGATAGTATTAGGCAATAAACAGCAGGTTCCATTTCAGAAACAATTTCATCTTTGCATTACCTCGGTGGAACAGATCTCTGTAAGTCAAGGTGTAGTATCGGGTCAAAAGTTCATCGTGATCAACACCGGGCAAGATTGACTCGAATAGATTCGAGATCACCACCTTAGGGGCGCAAGTGGAGCCACCGCATGACGTGCGTTAAATCTATTAATTTGCTGCCACTGATGAGCCTAGAAGCATCGGAAGCTGTTACAGAATGCTCTGCAGAGTGGGCGTCACTGTCCGCATGGTGCATCACGGAACGCGAATGAGTCGGTTAAACAGATCTCTTTTCTCTCTGTCCACAATCGCTTCACAGTCCCCACCATAATGAAGCATCTCGCTTCTCTCGTGTTGGCGCTCGCCATTGCTCAAGCCACTCCAGTCAAGCGTTCCGATTCTCAGGGAATTGACATCACTGCCGATCAAACTGACATCGACTGGCAAACTCTCAAAGATCAAGGTATCGAATTCGTGTACATCAAGGCTACGGAAGGGATAGGTTCGGTTGTTCTAGTTTGCCTCCAGCATCCGTGTGCAAATGACAATTATCCAGACTATATATCACCTGAATTTCCGGCTCAGTGGAAGAATGCTACAGAGGCCGGTATTATTCATGGAGCATACCATTTCGCTCGCCCAGATAAATCCGATGGTGCTACCCAGGCAGAATTCTTTATCGAGAACGGAGGTAAAAGCATCGTACCGTATCGTGTTATTTGGTCTGAATCGCCGCTAGGTCACTGGATTGCGGATGGGCAGACCCTTCCTGGGGCACTAGACATAGAATGTCAGTACAAGTCGGGCTATCTCTACTGGTAATGATGACTGGTTTCCGTATAGATGACCCTGAAGGTAGCGAGTGCTATGGCTTGACGGCTTCCGACATGGTTTCTTGGATCAAAGATTTCTCCGACACCTACGACCGTGAAACCGGCCGGTAACAATTTTCCTCTACCATCCCATGTAACCTGTCTGATGAGCTATCCCAGTCCCCCAGGTGATTCATACTTTGACTGAAGTGCACGAGGCCCTATTAACACTACTTGCTGTAGTCATCTATACCACGACCGACTGGTGGGTCACTTGTACTGGCAACAGCGCGGACTTTGGCGACAACCCACTATGGGTTGCTCGTTATGGCACTACCCCCGACCCCCTTCCTGCGGGATGGGCGGTCTATTCGTTCTGGCAGTACGCTAGCGCTGGCCCGAACCCGGGCGATTCCGACGTGTGGAATGGAAGCTATGATGATTTGAAACAGTACGTTTGTCTCCAGAGAGTCGGGTGGCACGCCGATTCACTCACACGGATGCAAACTAGGTTTGCCCTTGGTGGGTGAGATCCCGAGTTGCTGACATGATATTTTTGGCGTGTATGCATGTATATCATTGTAGTCGTGCCTGTCGAGCGATCGTGATAAAGTTTCTATGAATCTGAGTGTCTTTTTTCAGTCGAACACAAAGTTGACAGAAACGCCTTATGTCCTGCTAGCAGTTCGAGATTCGTCGAATGAACAATACATATGTGCGTACTGACTCTAGGAACCTCCTCAGCGACAGTCTTAAGGCGAATGTAATTAAATCACCTTACTCCTTTACAATGTTTTCTCTCAACGCGATCAGAGTGATTTAATGGCTTGCGGGCATCTCGATCTGAAACGCCGAAGCGTGTCGAACTTCGGAACAGCCGAACAGCCTTTGTTTGCATCTATTAGGTTTACAGCCGCTGTGACGTCATGGTCACGGTCACTGGTCTGTTGTTTCCATCATTTCTCGCCAACCTCGATCCGTATGTTGCTCAAGCGCAGTATCAGCCGCCCAATGAATAGGGTTGTTTGACATCTCGGGTATAGTAACTGGTTTAATTGTATTCCTCTTATGTGAAGTAACCATGCAGTCCGAGGTCGTTCTTTTGGTTATTAGCTGTGTTTGTATTCCGCTTTATGGTCTTACTTACGAGTCGCGCCATCCAGGGACCGACTTCAACCCCATGCTTACCTTCCTGGAATTCTATCAATCGTTGACCTCACCGCATGCGCGGTCCATCATTAGGCACGGCCTCGCAGGACACTAAAACAAAAACGTCGATTGGAACCGCCTCCACTGGCAGATCGCCAACTTGGCGGTAAATAAATCCATTCACCACTCGATTATGTATTGTGCCACACACCCACTGCTTTCTTGCCAAGGCTTTGATAAGGCTTGGCGACTACAGCATGTCTTGGGTGACTGCATTGTACACCCCGTAGCGGCCGAATGTGGGCGGCAGGGATATCAATCCTGAAGGTATAAAGGCGTCGCCTGAGCTCCCTCTCCGTCAACAACCTCGTCTCTAAATCACAGACCTCTCCGAAATGAAGTATCTCGCTGCACTCGCTCTGGCACTCGCCGTTGCTCAAGCAAACCCTGTCAAGCGTGGCACTCCTTATGGAATTGATGTCTCCGACAATCAGCCCAACATCGATTGGAACGCTGTTAAAGCGAACGGTATTCAGTTTGCATATATCAAGGCCACTGAGGGGACATGTTCGGCTTTCCTATTTATTTCTGTCTGCGTACTGACCAGAGCATGTTATAGACTATATCTCTGAGACCTTTGACTCTCAGTACACTGGTGCTACAAACGTTGGCCTCATTCGTGGAGGTTACCATTTCGCGCGTCCAGATACAACATCTGGTGCTGATCAGGCAAATTACTTCCTCGCCCACGGAGGTGAGAATGACTCCTCGGGTGGTACAGTTTTCTAATTCTTCGCTAGGTGGTTGGTCTGCAGACGGTATTACCCTTCCTGGGGCGTTAGACATCGAATGTCTGTAGTTTTTGTCACCATGAACGATGCGACCTGATCCACAAATAGATAACCCCTACGGTAACGAGTGCTATGATCAAACGGCTGACCAGATCGTCCAGTGGGTCCAGGACTTCTCCGACACCTACAACGCTGCGACTGGCCGGTAATGAATTCCACTCTTCTTCCAAGTAGCCGAACTGACTCTTTTTTTTTTGCTTCCCAGTCCACCAGGTGAATTATACCTTGTCTGAGACGCATCGCGACTTGTTAACACTGACCGTTGTAGTCATCTACACCACGACCGACTGGTGGACTACTTGCGCCGGCAACAGTCCGAACTTTGGGGCAAACAATCCGCTTTGGATTGCGGATTATGCCTCTTCTCTTGGCCCTCTTCCGGCTGGATGGGATTACACCTCGTTCTGGCAGTACGCTAACTCGGGCCCGAACCCTGGTGATGCCGACCTCTGGAATGGTAGCTATGAGAATTTGCAAGCGTACGTTCGTTCATGAAGACTTGCATCGCACGTAAGACTCATTATATCCAAAACAGCTTTGCCACGGGCGGTTGAACATCGCTGCCGAGGTTTTGAAAGTTGCCCATCGAAAAGAGTCGCTTGTGAAGAACGACGATCACTGTTGTGCATATTGTCGTATATATATTTCGTTGTGTTCGTTGGTCATTTGGCGTAGTTTCCGAGCTCAGAATTAGATTTTGTTGTGCCAACTGATCGACACTCCCCGGATGCCAATAGGACACTGAGATTGTGAATGATGTCTAGCATTCGAGACTCGAAAGCAGACCTGACTCAAGTAGCGACAATGCAAACTGCCCAATGCCCATCAAATATAACTAGGTCTCCGAACATCCCACATAACGGTCATCTTGTGGCACGCCAACCCCTGAAACATCTCCGTCACCCGCTTCTCCTCCGTCGCTCGTTCGTGTTCTCCATCGCGACCGCCCGAAATCGATCAACCGAAAACCGGGCGCGTCGCCCGCCTGCAGCAGCGGGAACTTGCCCCATTGCGTCAGGATATTGCGCGGCGCGACCGAGTTGTGGATCCACCCAGCACGGTGGAACTGTAACACGGGGCTCGTGCACTCTTGTTGTTCTTCGAGCGTGAGTTTATCGGCTTCGACGGGTCGCCCGCAGTGCTCGAGGAGGAGAATCTGGCTGAGGTAGGACGGTCGGTCTGGCCCTCGATCCTCGCTCGGCTTGTAGTACCCATAGAATTGTGGCACGATCGGGTTGATGGGTACGTCACTGACAATGGCCCGAGCGGGCGGGTATAAATCCTGCGGAACTCCAAGATCCACCCTCTCACCGCTACCACCATGATCCTGCCACGCATCGAACCTCAGACTCTACGGATTGACAGCAACTCAAAGCTCACGAACGACGCTTGAACGATGCGTCAAGCGAACCACCACGTTTCGCATGGGTACCCTGTGCCTTACACCGGAAATATGCACCCCTCCGGGATGGATAGTAAGTCCAATCAGATACCCGATAAGCTGACGCCGCAAGTCATGTAGAATGTTTGCATTTGCGTCGGCAAGCTCGACAATCCTACAGGGGATTGTTTATGCAAGTAAGGAGAAGACGCGGGTGTTGAAGATCCAGACCTCCGTTACTGTAGATAACTATTTTCTATTATTTTCCTACATTTCCTTTTACGGACACCGCGTATACTCGACGCGTCCGTTCGTTCACCTTCCCTCCAGTCTCGTACCACTCGACTGGAGGTAAGCTATTATCCCACTTCTACATTCATTCCTTACTTACCTAGTACAGTATTTACCCTCTGTCTAGTCCGGGTTCCAACAGCGGGTTGGCGGAACAAACAATCCTGAGCAGCTAGCCAGGGCCGAGAGTAGGTTCATCA